>JANHFJ010003650.1:308034-319811 GCA_032468195.1 Cerberus rynchops
CATTCATTTTCCATTACCTAATATATAAAATGAAAATAAAAAGTTCCCAATGGCCATATATTCATGTGGAACTCATCTGTTTTCATTTTTTGAATGAGTCAGGTAGAAGGAGGTAGAAGTTTATTTTGTGTGTTGGCCACAATTAAGTGAGCTTACCATGAGGAGAAAAAAACGCACAGACTTTTAGAGAAAAGTTAGATGTGCCCCTCTGTGGTTTTTAAAATTGCTCACAAAAACATCCATGTCCCATTCCTGTGAAACTGATGGTCCAGATCCTTTGGAGCAGAAAGCCTCATTATTTCATGAGTATTGAATGAGAAACACAAACACTGTATGGATTAGAACAGCTGCTGGGTTTCCAATCAAAATCAGTGGCCCTCCCAAGCTCCATTTTCATTGGCAGAGGGTTGTAGGAGGCCCTGGCAGCCGAAAACGGAGCTACGGAGCCCATTTTTGCTGACAGAAGCACCACTGGCTGGTCCTTCACTGTTTCCAGGGTGGCCCTGTGAGCCAGATTAAGTATTCCACTGGCCAGATCTGAACCCTGGGCCTTGACTTTGACACCCCTGCTTTCAGGTATTGCAAGATTCTTCTTCTTTCACCTTCCTTTTCTTTGTATTTTATTCACACAGCACATTTGAAAAAAGAATGGCACTTTTGGACACTGTGAAACAGTTTAAATCATGTAATCACAAATATGTCAGTATTGAATGTTTAAAGAGACCAAGCTGATTTGGAGGTTCTTGAGAAAGCCTGACCTATAAATGTCAATGCAGAATATAATGTTATGCCCTATATGCAACCACAATATATTGAAATAAATTGAGTAGCTAGTGTTCAATTGTTTAAAGGCACAGCATGCTTTTTTTTTCATTTTTTCAATGAAAAAAAGGATGTTAAAAATAAATGAAGTAATGAATTAATGGAAGGAAGTGCTACTAGGCATTGCAGGGAAATTATGTTTTTAGAGTTTTCATAACTTCTGCCATCTTCTTCATTTTTTGAAGCAGATAAACATTGAGAAAATGCTAAAAACTACAACAGGCCATTATCTTTATTTGAACTAACCAAAATGTCACAAAATACGGATGACTTGCAAAGGACAGTTATGTTAATCTGTGCAACAAAAATCTACTGTTAGCTTTGGCCAAATATATTGAGATTAAAATACCCTGAATTATGGACCTCATCAACCTCTGTATCACTACCTATTTTTAGTTTGATGGTCAGATATATCAAAAAGATCACAGAAATACTCATGGAATCATCATTCTCAGGATTCAGAGGCCATAATGCACCACCTTACAAACTATGCACTCCCAATATGTGCAACCAAAACTAGGGATCTGGTATGTAGACAACACTGTCATATTAAAAAAAAGAGGAAAAGTAGAAAAGATACATGAAATAATAACAACTTCAAAGAAACACAAGGGGAGAAGAAAACAAGACACTACCCTTTCTGGATACCTTAATCAGCAGATAAAACAACAGCAAATTAGGAAAACAACTCTGTTGAAAAACTACCTACACTAACTACATGCTCAATTGCTAAAGTAGAAACCTGAACTCCCACAAGACAAACTGTGTAAGAATTTTATTCAGATGAGCACAATGTACTGCAGCAATCCAGAAGACCAGAACAAGGAAGCAGATTGCCTATGCATCTTCCAATAGAATAGATACCCTCATAGCTATATCAAAAAGTGCCTGACCACTCAACCACTACACAATCAATGCAAACTGTGAAAGGCATAAAATTATCATACCTCAAAAAACATTTCAGAAACAACCAACAGACTAATACAACCACATGGTATCACTTTAGCACACTGACCAACACAGCCCTCCAAGACTTCTTAAGTAAATCAAAAGAACCAGTAGCCCAAGAAGAAAAAAGTCATCTCAAACATACAATGTAATGACTGTAACAGCTGTTATATAGAACAGGCAGAAGATTAGCAAAGTGATCTAGGAACATCAACTAGCAGCCAGAAGAGAAAATGAAACTTCTTATTCTCATAACATATTGACAGATTCAACTATAGTTTCAAATGGGAAATTGTGAGCATCTTAGACCAACAGAAGCAAGGATTGACACCCAACATCAAGGAAAAAAGAAGATTTACCCAGGGAACTACCAAGAAGAAACATATCCCACCTACTCTGATAGGGAAAGCTACTATATATAAACAGAGAGCATATCCCACACTCACTAGCACTGATGGTGTTATCTAATTGGGTAATCAAATGTTTATAATCATACGGCCAAGCTCATAGAGCACCAAGGACTTCACAGTTCAAACTTAAGCTACATATATTTTCTTCTATTGGAACAATAGATATAATATCACAGTACTTATGGAATAGTTTATTATCCTAAACCATTGACACAAATATCTTGTTATTATATTTTATAATCTGACAAAATGGATTATAGCTTAAGAAAACCTTCAGTATAATAAATGTGTTAGGATTTAATGTAGCTAGGATGTTTCTTAAAATAAAATTTTTGCAACAAGTACTTGAACATTTTTATAAAATAAAGATGCTATGATAATAATGTTTGACTTCCCTAGACAATCATCTAAGCTAATTAGTCAATAAAACTAGGTTGGTAGAGTGTGTTGATAATGATTATAATGAAAATTCATTGTATATCTTTACCAATGTGCAGTATAAATTAAAACATATGAATAATTGCACAATTCCATCCAATACAATTAGTTTACAACTTAATGAAAGCAATAAATATTTACAATCAAAGCATATAAAGCCCACCTTTGATACTTAAGGAAGTAGTACACAGTTTTTCATAATAAATGTAGATTCATTATTAATATATATTTTTAAAACAAAACTCCAATCTGGACAGTGTCAGTGTTACAATAATGAGGAAAAAGCAGCACATTAAGTTCCACAGTAACTCACTAGTGAAATACAGAGATCTTTAAACCCCTTTTCAATGGCAGTCAGATGTTCATATAGTTGAAGAGGATTACTGAGCTAATTCAGGTCCTTGAAAGTTTGGAGATCATGATCTTGGAATACAGAATAGAAAGAAAACCCTGCAGATTAGATGGTTGTGATGGGTTGGGGGATGGTGAAAGGGAATTAGGGATGGAAACATAAATCATGGTACTGATAGTTTGGTTGTTTGAACTGGGCTCTGGCTTCCAGTGGTAGGTCATCAAAGAGCCTTGTAAGGTAAAGAAACATGGAAATGTTGAAGATCTAGAAAAGCCTGGATTGCTTTATTCTGGATTCATATTAGGGTCAAGTAGAAGAATTTAGTACATTTATCAGAGCAATATTGCTTTCATGTAAGCATGAAATAGCCAAATCATCCATAAACCCCATCTCTTCCATCAGCCAACACTAAATCTAAAGAATACTCATCAAATGAAGTATGCCATAAGCTCAGTAAATGAGAGCAAAATCAGTGGATCACTTATGAAGATCCTGAGTTTACAGAGGAAGGAAACCAGGATAAACCAAGAGTTCAGGACACATGTAGGATAAAACACAACACAGGCTGGGGAAAGTGATCAGGCCAAAGAACAACATGCTCCATTTTATCTTCATCTTTGTGTGATGAGAAGTCATCTAAGATGAAGTTTAAATTGTCACCAAGGATAACAAAAGGCCAATAGAGCTGAGAAGCATCAATATCAGTATCAGTGATAATACTGAAACCTCTGATCATAAATCAGGGCATCCAAAGAGAATAAAAGATAGGCAAATTAGGGCCTAGAACTATTCTTTGACAGATGCTCACTATAAAGGTGGGGGGAAGGGAATTCATGATATTCTAATAAATAGGGAAAAAAAGGCTTGGTTCAATCAAATGTTTGGACAATAACACCAGAAGGCAACCTAGAAAGTGACATGTATTACAGTGCAATGTAGTATATAATAAGAGAAAGAAAGGTGTAGATCATAAAAACGCGTCTTTTAATAAAAAATCTTAGTAGAAAAAGTTGCTACCAATTTTTTTTTGCCTCCATAGACCAGCCCGTCTCTCCTACAATGTCTGAAAAAGTAGAAAACAGGACCTTAGACAGCTCCAAATATTCTTCTGATGCCTGAGACCTGGGAAAAGTGGGTTTTCACTTCTTGCAGAAAGACCATATTGCTACTGATTTGTTTTTTTTTTTTTAATATAATCCAGTGATGCAGTACTGCCTCTGCACAATAGTTGAAAGCTAAATGAAATTTTATTTGAACAGGTAGGATTTCATATGAAAAATATTTTTGTTTATACAATGAAAAACAGAACACCCAAAAAGGACCTGCATGAATATTCATCACTCATAGATTATTCAGTTAATCTATGTATATTTCATCTTACTGGCCACAATGTATTTGTTTACTTTTATGTCAGTTTATCTCAAAAGTGAATTTACAAACACATGTAAGGTGACCAAATTTCTAAATTGTCCTCTAGTCAGAACTTCCAAATATGTTTTTTTTAAATACAGAAAGTAGTTAGTTTTCTAATATGGTTGATCGAAGTGTTCTGAAGAAACTGGCTGGATTGTTAAGGGGACTCATTTGCTTAGACATAGTTTGCAAATCTGAAGAGCTGTTGGAGTCAAGAATAGTGATATAGCCATACCTCTCCTGAATATGGAAAGTGCTGCCCCCCCTTTTTTTTAGAACTACTCACCTAAGTATTCTGCTGGACATTGACAGATTCAAAATGTAGAGCTCATGATAAGCCCAAATTAGGTGCGACAGGCACATTATTGTTTTTAGTAAATTATGATTTTTTTTTCTCTAGAAGCCCACAAAGGAATGGAAGGAAAGACAGATGATTCTGCCCCCTTTAAGATTTGTCTCACTTTTGGATTTAGCACTGCCCACTCCTGGCATACCTTTCCGCAACAAGAAATATGGATCTTGATAGAAAAATTTACATGCATCCAAACCAATATGGTTTTTGCCTCTATAGTTTTCCCCTTACACGCTGGAGTAATGTCTTCTGGCTTCTGCTGACATTATTCCTTTACAAAGCTATTTCAATATATCACCTGCCTAAACTGTTAAAATTCAGACTAAGCTTTCAGTGATTTAAATCTAAATATTCAGTGATCTAAATTAATCTATCTTTAATTTAAATCCCTCTTCTGTGAGCCAGTAAGTCATCTATGAAATTATGGAAATAAATACCTAGTTAAGAATTAGATATTCAATTACATCTACATATGTGGGTGGGGAAATATTTCAGAAAAAAATGTTATTTCTCTTCTCCATTAAAAGAAAATAACTGCACATGCCATGCCGTACAGCTTCTGTGTCCACCAACATATATTATATAACACTGTCAACATCATCTGACTTGATTGACATAACTTGAAAGTAGTAAATGTTGATTTCAGGTATATGATTGGTAAAGTCATTCATGATATTCTTGCCAACAAATTAAATGTGGGCTAGAGGAGACTATAGTCAACTAAATGTGCAATCAGTTGAATTATCATATTCAAAGACTGCTCCTAGATGGTTCTCCGGTCAACCTAGAGGAAAGTATCAAATAGAGAAGTCCAGAGGTCCATCCTTCAGCTAATACTGTTCTATATCTCTGTAAGTGACCTAGAGGATGGACTTGAAAGACTGTTCATCATTTCTGACACCGAACTGTGAAGCTTGGCTAACACTCTGGACACAAAAATTCTAATTCAAAAAGGTTTTGGCACATTTGAACAAAGGATGAAGTTGCAAAGGATGAAGTACAACTGTGATCAGGGAAATGTCCTCAGTAAAAAAGTCAAATGTATATATACTGTATGCAAGATAGAGGCTATCTGGTTGAATGACTATTCACATGAAGAGGATTTAGGGATTTAGTGAATGGTCAGTTGAACATTCACCAGAAGTGTGAATCAAAGCATGCAGATTGTAAGAGTTAACAGTTGCATGGTATTATGCATTAATTGTATCTCATTAGGAGCACCACTCCTAATGGGTATGGAGGTATGGAGAAGCTAGAATGAATTAGGAGAAGAGCTCTTGGTGAACTGAAGCTGAAAGGCAGGTGGGAAAAGCAAATTCCATTCAAAAATGTTAAATTTTTTTTGCACAATTTACTTTTGTATAAATTAGGGCACAAATCAGACCTAATCAAAATATTCCACTGTAGTTGGTTAACAAAACTGAGGGCTGACTCTAAATAGGTTGTCCTAGCAACTAATCACTGCTGTATGATACAACTGGAACTATCCATGACTTTGTCACATCTGGTATCTTTATCTTATAGTATAGTGTATAAGAAGAGGCTGCTATGAATAGGAAAGATCTCAAAAAAATCTGAGTAATTATTTTTTGGGTGGGGTGGGGAAATAGTTCTGACCAGTTCTGATGCTAAACATAATCAAGGAAGAATCATGGTTGCCATGCGATTGCAGAATATTTGTAGCTAGTCTATATGTCTGCTATATGGCCCATTAGTAGTTTCACCCAGTCCATCTTAACTACTTTCCATCTCTTGACTATCATCCAGCCACACATCTCTACTCCAAATGACATCCCAATGTCTTCACTGTAGATCTGTGTCAGGTGGATCAGTGAGCTGATGTCTCATTCATTGCTTGGCACACAGCTTGATGCTGTCCATGAAGAAAATAATAGTTGATAGTAGTTCTACTCTTGAACTTGTATTTGTATCGAAGCCTTGTGGTTATTTGATTGAGGAGACTCAAACCTATGCAGAACAGAACCTTGGCATGTGTCACACATGGTGGCCTCTTATCTTTAGCCTAGACTTACATAATAAAATTGGTTTCCGTGCTGTGCATGTGCAGACTACAACAAAACATAGGCAGTTCTCATTAATGACTATTTGAAGTTACAAGGGACTTCAAAAAAGCTATTTACACCAAAAAAAACCCTACTTACAATCTGTCCAAGTTATAACTTCTGCACACACCCATACATGCACACCCACATATACACACCCACCCACACCCAAGCAGATGACTGCATTTTGGGTGCTTGGAATTGGGTATGTCTAGTTTAATGAAAAGAAGGACTAGGGGTGACATGATAGCAGTGCTCCAATATCTCAGGGGTTACACAAAGAAGAGAGAGTAAAGCTATTCTCCAAAGCACCTGATGGTAGTACAAGAAGCAATGATGGAAACTAATCAAGGAGAGAAACAACCTGGAATTAAGAAGACATTTACTGACAGTTAGAACACTTAATCAGTGGAACAACTTGCCTCCAGAAGTTATGAACACTCCAACACTGGACGTTTTTAAGAAGAAATTGGACAACCATTTGCTTACAATGGTAGAGGGTTTCCTGCCTGAGCAGGGGGTTGGACTAGAAGAGTTCCATTGTCCTGTCCTCTTTTATTCTGTTCTCTGTACTATGTTTGGTAAAGCCAGCCTATGAAGCATTCCCCCTTTGCCCTGTTTTAACTTTATTCCTACATGGTGAGAATGAGCACTTGGTGGTTAATGAGCATCCTGTCCTCAGTATTGTCAGAATTTGTTGCAATCCTGCCAGCACACAATAAAATAATTCAGCAGGCTTCATTAAATAGAAGAAACTTCTTTATATATAACACACAATGCATGTATACAATATCCATTCACGTTTTTCCAATATGGTAGAGAGAAGAATAAATTAGTAAGTAGAAACACAGCACAGGAACATTAGCAAAGAGAAATGAACTCTCTTATATACAGAACAGTTAAGTCCAGGCTCCAAGCCATCTCTTGTGGCTCACAGAACAAATACTGTTTCAGTTACCAAACAGTCACCATTGGCTATTCCAGCTCATGAACTCTTATATACTGACAAGTATTGGGTAGAGTATTGCGCTTGTGGGTTGCTGTGTTATATCCTTTTTATGTGCCTTTTCTAATCATACAGGTAGTTCTGTTTTATTTGTCTTTTTCTCATTTTGGTTATGTATCTGAAATAACTCAATGTCAGCATTCCTAGGAAGAAATTATACCAGTGAGAATAATGACAAATGGTACTGTATGGAGAATGAAAATCTCAAATCAAAGGCAACATTTTTCCTTTATTAATTGTCCAGCAATAATCTACTTGATTTAACAAAAGAAAGAATTCTTTATCAGTGGCATCAAACTTCAGCAAAGTGGTACAAAATGGATAAACATGGACTACATTAACATTACAAGTTCATATATACAGATTTGTGTCAGCAGTGATGTCAAAAATAACATTTTCTTAAATGGTTCAATGAAACTCTTAGCATATATTTTTTTTAAGGATATAAAGGATTTTGGTGGCCTTGAAAAGGTTGGGACTATACATTGCATTATCTATTTTTATTGGCTCAGGCTGATGGGTCTTGGAAATCTACGTCACTTTGAACACTCACTCTATCCACCTCTGTAACAGAGCCTCTCCTCCCATCAAAGTAATAAAAGTAGTACTGAAAGCTTGGATGTGTAATATCATGGAATATGTACAAAAGGAGGAAATTCTGCTATTCTGATTTTCCTGACTCTGGCTACTGCCATTAAAGTACTTCCATAATACTGGAAAGTTTAATATTATGCCAACATGACAATCCATAAATTGGTTTGTTTTTTTGAAATACTAAAAAACGTTGCTTTGGAAGTAATATTCTCATACCAGCATTAAAACACAGTTAGCAATAATTGGCTAAATTACTGTACATATTAAATTAAGAGATGGAACTGAAAAGGAAATGTTATGACAATTGGAATCTTTTCATTCAGTTTAAGAAGATTAGATATAACATGGATATTAATGGATACGATTCATTTATAATAACATAATGAAATAATTTGATCTCGTTTCTAAGAGTACATAGATTGCTAAGTATTAATTGTTTAATAAAACAGATTATCCTTTTGAAAAGCTAATGACAGTTTGTGTACATTTGAAGAATGATTATCTATTATGACTTAATAATACAGACACATTTATTGATAATTTGTTAAATAATGTATTTTCATTAAATATTTGTTTTAAAACCTACAGATTGTTATTTCCTTGGCAATAACTTGTTACATTTCAAATGGAAAGAGGAGGAGGTAGACAAGGAGGAAAAATAGATAGGTTCCCAGGGAAAATCAGCATGATTTTGAGTGTCTTGTGTTTGGTCACAACTTCCAATTATGTTTTCAGGCAATGAACCATTTTCTTCCACAGGAAAGGGCATTTAATTTAATTTATCAGCATGTAATCAACCTTCTTGAAAATACTACCAATAGACAGATTGGGACTTGATTGATTATGTGCTATCAAGTCATTGTCAACTCTTAGCAATCACATGTATACCGTATATTTTCTCCTCAATGATCATCTGGACCTAACCTGCTGTTTCAGGTACTCCAATTGTCCATTGATTGCCATGATAACTGAAGTCCATCCATCTTGCTACTGGTCATTTTCCTCTTTTCTTCCATATTTCCCAGCATTAGAGCCTTCTCCAGGGAGTGAGGTCTTTGCATAAGGTGTCTACAACAGGATAATTTGAGAGCCTGATCATTTGTGCCATGAGTGAGAACTCTGGGTTATTTGATGGTTCATCTTGGCTGTCCACTTGAAGTCTTCTCCAATACCAGTGTTCAAAAGCATCAATACTCCTTCAGAATTTCTAGCCAGCCCTGTTTGAAGTAGTTGAGGTTCAGAGTTGCATGGGGAAAGATGTTCTAGAGGACATCTCTAGAAATTTTGGATTCAATTTCAGCTTTCCTTTTGTTGCTAGATGATGGGAGGACAAATGCAAAAATTGCTATCATCATCATATTTATCCTGTCTCAAGGAGCCTAACAAATTATGGATTTGGTTTGAACCAATGAGGCACTTCTTACAATTGCTTAAGACTAGGCTATGGAACCTATAATTCTCCAGATATTGCTGAGTTCTGTTCCCTGTAACTTTCCTCACTGTTGATGCTTTCTAGGGCGTTGGAGTTGCACAGCAACATCCAGGATATCATATGTAGGTTCCCTCCACTTGCTGAGCATTTTATACAAGGGACTGTATCATAAATACACTGTGCAGGTATGTACTTAGAACAGGATGCAGGTTACCAAAGTAGTCCCCTTCAATTCAGTTCCTGACTTTTGATGGGTTCGTAAGTTCATCCATGGACTTGTCATGACCACACTATGGAAGTGCTTTCTTTTGAATGCACTTTCATCCTCACTGCCTTTGGAGATTCTTTGTCATCCAGGTCACGGTTGTCCCAAAGGCGCTTTTTCCAAAGGCAACTGGACTTTTCAGGTTTTGCTTTGAAGATGTTTGACTTCTCATCCAAGAAGCTTGAAAGCCCAAGACGCTTCTTGGATGAGAAGCCAAACCATCTTCAAAGAAAAACCAGAAAAGTCTAGTTGCCTTTGGAAAAGGGCCTTTGAGAGTTTCACCCTCACCCTTTAGCTGATAAGCTTGGGATTTTCAGGTGGTATCCTATCCAAGTAGAAGTTTAGGTGATTCTCTCTCCTAGTGCAAAAGACAGGTAGCACTTTTAAGAGAACCACAGTCTAGTTAGTAAATCTCAAATTGTTCCAGACTGCCACCATCCATGGAAGCTCTTCGCTGTGCTGCAGCCCCTTCAGCGAGGGGGCTTGGCAAGGCGGAGAGTTACTCCACCGTGTCTCCCCGTTTTATCCCCCTGGCTTGTCCTGTGCGGCCGTTTGCACCGACTCAGTCCTTAAGCGCGACCTGCCCCTTCGCTGTTACACACGGGAGGCGCCCTTCCCCAAGCTCTGGGTCCGGGGCGGGGCGCAGAAAGCTTGGTCTGCAGAAGCCGCCCGGTCGGGGACTCCCAAGTTTTGCGGAGCGGCGGTTGGTATAGCTTCTCCCCGAAAGTCAAGCGGCGGCTTCAGTTCCGCCTGCCTCTGGGGTCGTGGTCTAAAGCTCAATCCTGGGCCACATTGCTGGATGGCTGGGACAAAGAGACGAGGATCCAGTCTGGTTACTATGGCAACAACAGAGGAATAGTTTAAAAAAGAAAAAAAAAGAGGAGGGCTTCCAAACGCTCACTCCGTCCCTTGTCAAATTGTAATTAATATATATTAACATATATTTATTCCCAACGTGCAAAATTATGCAACCTGTCAAACGCCACAATTTTTTTCATTTAGTTTAGCAGCAGCAGGACAACGATACCACAGAACCCAAGCGCAGGCCTCCCTTTCTGCATGTAAAGTGTGTGTGTGTGTGTGTGTGTGTGTGTGTGTTTTCTTTAAAAGGCAGTGGTTGGCTGGTTTTTTTCCGGACATGATGTGGTAGGAGCTGTCATCGTAATGGAAATTCATCGCTGTAGCTATGGTAAATCGAGTTTTCTGCCCGTGCGGAATGCATTAGTCTAATGAGATGTTTGCAGCTGGGGAAGCTCGGCGTGCTAACAGGCAGGGGAAAAGATGGCTTGTGGAAGGGTCGCTGTGCACGTGCTACAAGTCCTCTACTCTTTGGGTCAACAGACCTGCTGGTAAAGAAGCTGATCCAGCATTAAACGGTCGCGCTAGGTAAGGGGAGGCGGTAGGCGAATGCTATGCAGAGTTTCCCCCCCCCCCCTCCGCCGGCTGGGTGAGCGGTTGGGTTGCCCCTGCTCTGCTCTTGGAAAAATCAGCTGAGGCTCGAGCGGCGTGCACGGGCTCGCCTGTCAGGTTCCTCGCGCGCTCAGCTTCGGCTAGGGTGCACGCATGTGTTGTGTGCACGCGGGCATCTGTGGCACGGGATCCACTCTTTTCGCGGGCGCTTCGAGCCACGGCTTAAGTTTCTCCAGCTTCAAGCTGATTGATAGCGTCTTCTTTGGAACTGT
>JANHFJ010003651.1:35525-46690 GCA_032468195.1 Cerberus rynchops
GCTTGCTTCCTGATGGGGCTGTTTTGTTTAAGGAAAGCATAAGGAGCTGGTCAGGAAGGATTTGATGCTCTTGGACATAAATGGTGTTAGGCATTGTCTTTGTAATAATGGGATTTCCTGGGAAAGAAAGTAAGGACAGACAATTATTTCTAGTGATTATAAACTTGTAGCACTGAGCTGCTTATTTCTGAAATCCTGGGCTCAGCAGCTGTGGTGGATTTCAAAGTCAGGCTCACCAGGGCTACAAGAAAAAGATTACAAGACTTGGAAAAAGAGCTGGATTTTAAGCGGAGGTTTGGAAAGAACCCTGCACCACGGAGCTTTCCCTACCCACCCTCAAGCAGATGCCCTCACTTCTCCCAAGCATTTCTTTGCTTGGTATTTGTTGAAAAGCCACACTCAAGGGGCCAAAGAGCTGCATGTGGCTCGCAAGCCGCAGTTTGCCAACCACTGCCCTATGGAATTGGACGAATGCAATATATAGGGAGTCCTCGACATAGGACCACAATTGAGCCCAAAATTTCCACTGCTAACGAGACAATTGTTAAATGAGTTTCTCCCCCTTTATGACCTGTCTTGACAGTTATTAAGTGAGTCACTGTATTGTTAGGAACAGGTTGTTAAGTGAGTCTGGCTTCTGTCTCGATTTTGCTCATCAGAAGGTTGCAAAAGGTGATCACATATTTCCAAGACATTGCAAACATCGTAAGAACATGCTTGTGACCAAGCATCTGAATTTTGATCACATGACCACAGAGATGCTTAAAGTTTAAAAAATGGTCATAAGTCATTTTTTTCAGTGCCATTCAGATGGTTGTAAATCGAGGACTACCTGTATTTTATATGGGACTGCCTTTGAAGAAGCCACCCAGGGGCTTGCAGGGGAAATGGATGGCAGCAAAATAAAAGGAAGGAAGAAAGGAAGGAATGACTTGGAAACTGCAACTAATATAGCATCCAGCAGGCAGAATGCTAATGGATTCAATCAACTATTATAAAATAATGTCTTTTCTAAGTTTGCTGCACTCTCCAGACTGAATCTGTTTGCCCAGTAAAGTCACCTAGAGAATGTGTCTTCCGCATTTCACTACCACACAAGTATAAAAGGTGCCTGGATAAAAAGATAGGCTTTTCCATTGTTGCCCCATGGTATGGAACATGGTATCCCCAAGAATACATTTAGTTTCTTCTCTCTTGAGGCTTAGGAAAGCATTTAAAACCTTTTAAACTGGCCTTTGGTATGGAGTTTAATTTTTTTTAAAAATATCTTTTGAAAGTTCTATTTATCTATTTGTCTATACCCATCTACTCACAGAAGAACAAACAAACACATGTGTACCGGTACTATATTATGGAGAAGTTAGGGGCAGTTGAGAGATGCATTTCTGGGTATTGCTTTTATCCTATGTTCTTATGTGCCGTAGAAAATTGTGTGACTGGGGAAGTATACAATTTGTTAATCAAGCAATCAATCTACAATACAAAGCAAAACAAAACACTAATAGTTAGGGAAACAAAAAAACCAACAACAACAACCAACCCCTGCTAAATAAGGGCTAAGTATTTTAGTGATCATAGAAAAGAAACACCCAGAAAATGTGGATGGGCAGAATGGATTATAAAATATGTGAAACTACAGTTGGTACAAAATATGATAGTTAGGATCCTAATGGGCCAGAATTGCTATTGTCATATAGCATCTGTTTTCTGCCAATAGGTGTACAAGTCAAAGTGCTGATTTTGACTTTTAAAGACCTGTATGATTTGTCTTTAAAGTACATCAGAAACCCCTTTCTCCAGGTGGAATCTAGCCAATTTGTCTATCTGCATGTAGAGAGATGACAGGCTGGTGGTATTCTCCCTCTTCCGTGCTATAGACTTGTTCCAGGAGCTGGGACTGCTTATAAACAGACAACAATAATATCCAAGTCCTATAGAAGCTGAGTTGAAACTGGTCCACTGAAGTCATGATCTTATAGTAGATCGATATAATTCAAATCCAATTTGCAAGAGAGTTTCCATTTGCCCAGTCCTAACCTACACAATCCCAGCAGTCTCAGTTAAAGCACTGAATATTAATCCTACGTTAGGGCCAAACAAGCTCAAATTGTGTTGTAGGTTCCCATTCATTTGTGTGTGTGTGTATGTGTGTACAAATATAAACACATGTTGTTTAGTGAAGTTACCATAGCCCCAGTTTAAGAACATTAGCACAAAATTCTGCACATATGTATTTAAAGAAACTCCATTGTATTCACTGTGACTTCATTTTCCTAAATTTAATTTTTCCATAGCAAAATTCATCTTTGATAGAGCTAATGCAGGGAGGCTCACATTCCTATCTATTAGTGTCATTAGGTTTCTTTGCATAATCCAGTTTTACTTCTGCGATTAGCGTTGTGCTACAAGCCAGCAATCTTGTGTACCTTCACTTGCAGCTAAGTCCAAGTGCATTTCATAAGACTTATTTATGTGCCCTGACTAGCTCTGAATTTGTTCTGAAGAAAGTAGATACTGGCATTATCTAATCTGATGCTATCCAGATGTATGTAGACTGTAATTCTCTTTGATTATGTAGCTAGCTAGCTAGCAATTCTGAAAACTGAATCCAACACAGTTGTCCAGTAGCAGGAAAGGGAAGCCTAGCATAAATTCATAGCACATTTCAGTTGAACATTATAGCAAATCAAAATGTAAAATAATAATGTGTATTGTAGAGCATATTAAATGAGATTATTTAAGGACCCTTTTACATTGTTTTCTTTGCTTGAACTAATTCCTGTCATGGATATTTTGAAATTCTTGCAATATTTGCTTTCTTAAAAGTACCATCTTTTAAACTTAAAAGAATAATAAGTTTAAAAAAATATCCAGCAAAATGACTTTGTAGCAGCCAAAATTTCAACTGCCAGGCAATGCTGTTAAATCGAAGTCCAGTTATTTCAGCAAATCCCATTGCAAATCTCAAGACACTGCTGTTCGGCTTTGCTTCATAAATCTGGTCCGTATTTATAATTATACAACCTGTCCCAAGATCCTCCCAGAAGGGCAATTTAAAGAAATTACCAAGTGGTTATTCTAAACTGGAGTATTTGCAGCTGAGTTGCCTGATATAGTGCAACACATCTATTTAGAGTTTGGGAGCAGCCCAACTTTGGAGAACTGCAGGAATATAGACATATATTTCCCTGGGATTATCAAAAGAAACTGGGACCTTTCCCAACTGGTGCTTATGATGTTCTCACAGTGGTTTAACGGAACCAGAGCAATAACTGGGAGACAGCTAGTTAAGAGAAGAAGCACTCATATCAAGAGACCAGGCACTAAAATGGAGGTAGAAGACGAGTCCTCAAAGGCATGGATCCATATCTTCAGCTCAGCAAAGAAGTCTCATGAATGGCAGAAAAGCCCATCCCACTAACAGCAGAACAGGGTCCCTAGAGACGAACAACTTCCAAGTTCCTGTGACATTTGTGCAGCTCTCCACTGCTGTGTCCTGCCAGTGTTCTGGACTCACAGAGATGTGGTGTTTCTGCCAATACTCCCAACGTCTCTTAAAAGTTTCACAGCTATTTAAAAATAGCCCTCACGTCCTGGAAAATGTGATGGATGCATTTCCTCCTGCCAGAAGCTCATCATGTAAGGGTTGAGTTTATTTATTTATCTATTAAGGAAATGTATAGGTCTACCCACGTGAAACAAATAACTCTGGGCATCTAACAATGTGATCCAATATTGTATAAAACAACAAAAATACATTTAAAAATAATAAACTTGGTAAATATAAAATGCAAATGTCCCGGGATCTCACACATAACTCCCAGTCCCAAATCCACATATACGGATATTAGATTCTGCTATCAACTCAGTCCTAATAATTGAGGAAAAAGCTAGATTTTTTTCAGCTTTCTGGAAGGTGATTAGCATCAGGGTCACTATTGTTGCTTTCCATTTTGAAATGTTTATAGGCCGTCCTAGGATAATTTAGTGTGACCTAGGCTGGACTCATGCCTTCTCTTTGTCAAGGCTCATGCTTACCTGTGCAAGTCTGATGGCCCTCAAATAATTCATTTGCACTGATACATTGCATTTAGAACCATTCCCCCCTTCCCCTAAAGATCTTGGGTTTAGGAGCCTAGACAAGCAGATCCCTGGGATTCTTAAACTCCTGGTGGTTATGAGTTGCATTCTGCAGGAACTGGCAGCACCCATCCTGTATTCCTCCCAGAGAGTAGTCTTATATGTCAGAATAGGAGCTGGAGTTATTAACAGTCGAAGCAGAAACAAACTCTCTCTTTCCAATGGAATTCCCTGGGGGAAATGTTGTCCTTCATTGTTTTGCTTCTCATTTCTCCCTTGAAAACTGACATTGTTGGGTGGCGTCCAGGAACAAAATCTGCCTTGGAAGCTTCTATTTGCTTGTTTAATGATAATTCCAGTTGCTGAGGTTGTCCACTTACTGAAAATTCTGGGTGGTTCACAGAGGATTAAAAGCAATTTAAAAAAAAAAACCAGAAAACAACCCAGAAAGTTAGAATGACCAAGGAAACACTTAATTTCTTCACATTTAATAGTTTAAAATCATGTTGATGGACACTTTCACTGTCATGTAAATGAAATGCAATGGAGAAAATATATCTAACAGATCAAATACATCCTTTTCTTTCCTGTATGTTGGACATGACCTGGCCAAACTCTTTGCTTAATCTCATGAGATACAAATTAACCCATCCTGCCCCAAGCAAAGTCCCTGCAATCCCATCCAAACCAAAGGAAAAAAGCCTCCCAATCAGCTCAAGGGCAGCAAAAGAACTGAAACCTAAAGAAACCTCAACTTTCATCCTCCATTAGCTGATTGTCTCCAGCATTCCATCTTCTGGATCTCCTCAGCAGGACAAGAAGCAATGGATGGAAACTACTCAAGGAGAAAAGCAACCTAGAACTAAAAAGAAATTTCCTGATAGTTAGAACAATTAATCTGTGGAACAACTTGCCTCTAGAAGTTGTGAGTGCTCCAACACTGGAAGTTTTTAAAGAAGAGATTAGATTAGAAATGGTATAGAGTTTCTTGCCTGAAAAGGGGATTGGACAAGAAAACCTTCAAGGTCCCTCCCAACTTAAAAACATTGTATTTGAGAAGATTTCTCTCATATTTTTTTGAATTTCAATAAAAGATGTTCAGTATTTTCCTTCAATATGTTTAAATTAATATATACTGTATTTATTTTTATAATAGAGTCAGATATTTACTGCTGTTTTCAGCTGAACAATTTTCATTTTTTAAAAGTAAATTGGAGTGCTGTACATAAACTGACAAGAAAGCTACACTAATATCACAAACATCTCTTTAAAAAGGACAGTTATGAATATGATGATAAAATATATTCATTAAAAATATTTACCTTGTTTCATTTCATTTATTTCTTTTTCTGAAAAAAAATAATGTAGTTATTATTCATTTAGGGCTATACTACATTACATTCAATATTCTATTTCCAGAAAGAAAAATCATTGTGCTTCTAAATGAACTGGAATAAATTTACCAAGCATTACTTTTCTACTAATATCAATAATACCAATATCTAAGGGTCTGCCACAAAGGAGAGGGGGTCAATCTATTCTCCAAAGTAGCTGAAGGCAGGAAAAGAACAACGGATAGAAAGTAATCAAGGAGCTATGTCTGAAATGTAATAAGGTTTCCTGCTTGAATAGGAGACTGGACTAGAAAATTCGAGTTTCTTTCCAACTGTTACTGAAAATATAAACAAACTTCATGAACTCGCAATTGTTAGCTATTCTTTAAAAGTATACATTTATATGGTTTATATCCTTTCTCTACAGGAAAGGTAAGGACAATTCACATTAAATGTATCTTTTACACATGCATGAACATTACACATTAAGTGTCATGCCTTTTCAATAACTCTACAATGAAGAAAAAATGAAAAAGTTAGTCAAGCCAAATTTCAAAGATATATTTCTCCATTTAAGATAGAGGAAAGAGAAGCAAAACATTTAAGCTGGACTCTTCTGTCTCTTAAACCATTACATAATAGCAGGGTGTCAGTGGTCTGAGGGCAGGATGCAGTACGCACAGGCCACACCCACTCCAGCTCTGTGAGGGCATAAAACATTGCAAAAGTCACGTGACAGCAATGTGACGTGGCGAATTTGACACCTGTGCATAATAGTGTCTTTTTTGCCTAGCTCTGAAAAAGTTGAAAAAGCCAAGTTCATGTTGTTATTGCAAAAATCTTTTATTTTCATTTTAAACATTTTCTAGGGAGTCAGTTTTTGCAGTTTGACACTTCTTTCCTGGAATACTAAGACTTGAGGATAATGATGATGAAGATAGTGTTACATATTTCCTTCTTGTTGGAACATATTCAACATTTGAAAACTTTAAATTTGCAGAGCTAAGGGAAAACATCTCACCTTTATTACAATGATAATATTATTTCACAGACTCTTCCTTTCTCTTATCCACTTGTTATGGCCAGTTACAGTATGAGCAGGTATTGCTTTCAGTTTTAATAATGTATCTACATAATTTCAAGAACTTTTATAATATAAAATACATGACTGACCATTACTTACCAAACTTTGAACCTTCTTGGAAGTTTTCTGAAACAAAGTAGGGAAATAGGTTGAAATCTGTCAGAGATCAAAGTGCTATTCTTTTAAAGGAAACTTTTAAAATGCCTGCTTCAGGCCCAGAGAAATTAATGTGATAGAAATGCAGCCAGTTTCAGTGGAAATATAGGGAATAAAGTATTTGCATTGGTCAACCCTGTAATTGTCAGAGCCTAATCTACCTTTCCTTGTCAAAGAAAGCAGCATATTGTTTGGCTGAATATTCTTCATCAAGATCTGTAAAAACAACAAGCATTTTCTACTGTATTCTCATGAACTGCCAACTCCATGTTGGATAAATGACCATCATTCAATAAATTACCATCTATTATTAAGAAATTGTAATTAGGTCAAAGTCCACCTTGGGTGATAGAGACAAATCAAGTGTACAAATCATATGTACAATGTAACTAAGTATATTTCTTGATTCTGCCAAATTCCACATTCTTATGAGAAAAATAGAAAAAGAGGCATTTTCTGTACACATAATTCACAAGATAACCCAGTAATGTATTTTAAATACTTACTGATCCATTTATATGCTACAAAAGTAATGATACAAATGAAAACCATCAAAATGAACACAAAAGGTCCAATCCAAGAGGAAGTAGTTGGATAAAAAACATCTGAAAGACACATTGCAATTTTATTTAGCTGATGATTACTCCAGAATACATTCAAGATTGTCAAAAGGAAAAAAATATTTACTCAATATTTTCCCAATATTCAACAAGTTGATTTTCTTTTCTCTCCCTGATTGTCCCCGTCTGGAGATAGATTTGCCAAAATGATTTGAAGCTTAACAAATAATGGTGCTCCATCATGTCCTGCTGGAGAAGGTGGCAGCAGAGAAGATGGAATGCTGCCAATGACATCATTACATATGTTGGATAAGCCAATGATCTCACTGGCAGTACTCTTCCAAGTACTCACTATGTATCAGGCCTTAAAGGTAGATCACACTGGGAAACCAGTTCCATGTAAGTCAATGCTTGCATTGTAAAATTATAGTAACAAAATCTTGTACTTTTGCTTAACTGAGATAGTTACTTTTATTACTTTCTTGACTTGACTTGGTTTGGGAATACTTTTATCTGATTGTTGCCTTGGTAATTACTCTTCTTGATCTCCTTCAAGGTCATTCCCTCTATCCTGTTCCCTCTACATGCCTGTTTTGAAGCATTTGAGAGGGTGCCAGTAATCTGTCAGTTTTCTCTTACTGCATTTCCCAATTCTTTACTGATCTTCCTGCCCTAAAATATAGGACATGACTGAAGAAGAGGCATGCCACTTGGCATTATCCATTTTCCCAGATACTATATCAGAATTCCTTTTTATGGTTTACTATTTTGACAAATAGATGTTTAAGAGCCGCATACTTTTTAAAAATTCAATCAAAAATAATATATTTAATTTTCTAACAGTATTTTTCAAGGAAGCTCTACTAAAATTCAAACCTGGTCTATCTCCCACTTACCAGAAATGAAGATTCGGGATTCTTTCTCATTCCTTACCAGGCTGTTGATGATTTTACAGGAGATTTCACTATCCCCTCCTGGCTGTAATGTAATGGAACCAAAAACCTGAAAAATTCCTGTCGTAACAGGAATATCTGATATGTCTGAATTTTCTGTCCGGTTTTCCCCTTTGCTGTCCAGCCAGAGAGCCTGTGGTCTTGGGTACCACCCCTCAGAAGTGCAGGCAAGTCCAATACCTTGGCCCTTGTAATCCACCAAGGCAATAGTGGGGTCTCCTCCATTTGCTGCACAAAAATAATATGTGTTAAAAATTTTACTGCCATAAAAAAAATCTGTCTGAACTAGGATTTTCCAAGCTGTGAGATATAGCTCCCTAGGACTGGCTAAGTCTAGGGGAAGTGTGAATAAACTTTTAGTTACATTGTTACAAAACAAAGATCATTTCACAAATTTACATTGTATTATTTATATTCTTCATTTTGGTGTTTGGATTTTTATGTGAAGTATCTATATTAAGATTATACTAAAGAGAGGTGTAATGGCAAAATATTTACTAATCACTGATCTCTTGAAGGAATTTGGAGCTGACTTATGGATTTTTTAAAAATATGAATTTTATGTGTTTTGTGATAGATTTTACATGTTTTAAAAAACGTTTTTAAATTGCTGTATTTTTCATTGTGTGTGTTTGCATTTGTTTTATTGTTTGCAGGATACTAAAATCATATATATCTGATGGGCAGATGGCTAACTATGAAATAAATAAATAAATAAATAAATAATACTCATCACTGCAAGTTTTTTTGGGCAGCTGTGGCTTTTCATGGAATCTTTATCTTCTCATATATAATAAATATTTGTTATATGAAAATAGTGTAATAAATATTAATTACTTTCTTGTTTGCTAGCTATCTCTGGACTAGGGATTGTCTAGGGACTGACATGAAGCTGTACAGAGATCCCAAACGATGGCCTATAATTGAATATCTATCATTTATCAATCACCCATTGATCCCTACCCATTTATTCTTTTTGAGGTGGATAAAGAGCCATGGAACTCATTTATGAAAGTGTCAATAAATTGTTATTTTTTAGGAATAAAAGGCATTACCTATCAAATTAAAGAAGAATGGTAAAAGAACACAAAAGAAATTTAAGGATACTAAAATGTGCACTGTCTTTGTCATTTGCAACATAGTTGTGCAATTTGATGTTATATGGTTTGAGAAGTTACTAAGAAAAGAGTTAGGGTTAATGTTAATTATTGTGATTATAACACCATCATTTGCGTTCTAATGTTAATTTATTTTAAGAATCAACATTTAAGATACACAATAATCTCACCTGTTAAAACCAGCTGAACCACCACCTTATCATACCAGTCATCAAGGTAGATCTTACAAGTGTAGAGGCCCTGGTCAAAGAGAGTTATATTCTTCAGAAGCAGAGACATGTTGCCTTTATTAATCTCAGATGCAAAGAGCTTTGTCCGATCCTTATACCTTCCATCCTGTGTTTCCCCCTGGTGTCTGTTATAGTTTTTCACTTCAATTTTTTCTGATTTTTCCAAGATCCATTGAATTCTAATATTGACCTTTGCAAGTGGCTCCAGAATGTTTACCATACATGGCAGTATTACTTCTTTTTCAAGATATCCAATTACAGGGTTATTTGGTGGTCTCATTGAATATTTACCTTCAGAAACAAATCAAGAAGTCATCACAAGTAGAAATTATACTTTTGCCATCTTTCCCCTTTGCTCTAAATGCCATTATAGGTAATTCCCAGATAATGAGAGTTCCCTTCCCTTAGTTTGAAGTTATGCAATTAACACCCCTGCCTTAGTGTTTCTGAACAAGGCTTAAAACTACAAATCTTGCAGCACCACAGCAACTGTTCACCCTTATGAACAACTGCAGAGGCTCTGCAACATTCATCCTCCATGTTGCTGGCTGAAATGGACTTTCTGAAGAGAGGATCTGCTCCTCAGAAGCCCCATTTGGCTGTCCAGATGCCTCCCCTGGCACCTTGCTGGCTGAAATGGAGCTTCTATGGGGTATATGCTGTTTGATGGGCTCTCCTTACATGGAGAAATTTCCCAGAAGGGACTAAAATCCCTTTACAGATCTGGACTGATCACAACATCTGGGGACCCTTAAGACCTCATGGAAACTATACTCAAAGCAATTATGCTGGGCCCAGTATTTGAAGCATTTCGACTTCACTCCCAAATATCTCCTGGGGGGGGGAGAGAACTTCCTAGCTGATGTCTTATCCAGAATGTCCAAGTATAATTAGATCTGCCAACTGACAATGCCACTTGACAAGCATTCAGATAGGCATTCCTCACATATGACTGGTTCCAGATCAAGGTCACTAGCTTGCTAAAAGACCTGGCCTGGATGGGAGAGAAGCTGTATGTCCCAGCTAGCCAGAGACCTAGCCTCATGAAAGCCTGCTATGATTCAAAGCTAGCCAGCCACTTCAGATTTGTAAGAACACTGCACCTGATAAAAAGGCAATTCTTATAGCTTTTCTTAAATAAAGATATAGAAAGTTATGTGGCCAGTTGTCCTTTCTGTGTAGCTGCAAAGAGAAGTCAGGGAATACCCCCGGACCTGCTGCAAACAGTACCTGAACTTCAGCACCATGAAGAGAGATCTCTATGGATTTCATTGTAGACACCAAGGGAGCGGTGGACTGAATAAGTTTGGGAACCACTGATTTAAGGTGTTTCATCAACTACCAACAAGATAATGGGACTGACCTCTTGCAGAGGTTGCTTATAATAACACAGTGCATTCAGTACTGGGTTCTCTTCATTTAGAGTCATCGCCAGCCAGAAATTTAATTCAGTGGCTGAACTACCAACAGAAGACCCACAATATCCTCCCTTAAGGAGTGGATACATCAGCTGCAAAACACTTGGCCGGTAGTAAGAACATCACTCAATGATGATTAAATTTTAAATTAGGGAATTTTATAGTTTAAATTTAATTTATTTAATTGTGGGTTTTTAAATTTTAAATCAATTTTAATTTTCAGCTTATATAA
>JANHFJ010003651.1:63735-74170 GCA_032468195.1 Cerberus rynchops
TGTAAGGAAGGCAGGAAAGAAACATTCTGGTGTTGTTTCTAGCCTAATCTTTATTGCCCTGCTTACAGAAACTGCCAACCCAGTCACATGACCCCCCAGCCACGCCCACCAAGCCACGCCCACCAAGCCACGCCCACAGAACCTGTAGTAAAAATAATTGAATTCCACCACTGCTGGGAGGGAAATTACCGCCCCATTTCTGTCATTGTGATCCAAATCAGAGCCACACAGCTACTTTCAATTAAAGAAATGGAGATTGTTTAATGCAGGGCTGTCAAACTCGTGGCCCGGATGCATCATGTGCTGGCCACACTCACGCCTGGTGTGGCAAAAGGGGAAAAAAGTTGCAATATGTCACATGATGCCACCGTGATGACACGAGTTTGACACCCCTGGTTTAATGGGTAGTGCTGTATGTATGTGTGTGTCTGTATAGTTTTTTTTCAAGGAAGAACTAAAGGAAAATGCTCCCTAATCAGTTTAAGTTTATTCTAAGGATATATCCTCATGTCTTCCTAAACGTGGCACCTCTTCCAGATTTAAGATAGTGCTTTTCCTCCTCTTTTTTTGCTGGGGATGCAATATATCACATTTCATTGGTGATACAATCAGAAGGAAACCTGTCTAGATCCTATTGGCTGCTCCAGGTAGCCCTCTCCGGTCATTGGAAACTGCTCTCCTTGGCCATTTTGGCAATTAAACTATCATGGTGGGGTTTTTTTTTGCCAGTTCACACATTAAAAAAAGCATTTTAAGACAACTATCCATCTGTGCCTTAGCCACTCTTGTATTTGCTGCAATTTGTTGTATCATATAAAATAAAGATCAAGTCCTCTGTGCCCCAGTAACAAAGGTTTAAATAATCTTCCTTCCTTAATATCTCTCCATTTCTTTCTCACTTTGCAGTTGACCTGAAGAAAGAGAGCAAGGAGAACCAGTGGCTGGGTGTTACTGTCAACAGCCAAGGCCCCGGAGGAAAGATTGTGGTCAGTGGCCATGACTGGATGGGTGGGTGGTCATTCTGTTTAACCTCTTTGGTTCTGGCCAAGTAACCTAACCGGGTCCAACCTGGTGTAGCTAAGTTGCATAAATCTGAGTTTATGAGGAAGCACTATACTCAACCATGAGGAAAGAGATTTAGAAGCTACTACTGCTAAGTCATGAAGGGGACATGGTGGTTCAGGGGCTAAGACGCTGAGCTTGTCAATCAGAAGGGTCAGCAGTTTGGCGGTTTGAATTCCTAGCGCCACATAACGGAGTGAGCTCCCATTACTTGCCCCAGCTTTTGCCAACCTAGCAGTTCGAAAGCATGTAAAAAATGCAAGTAAAAAAATAGGGACCACCTTGGTGAGAAGGTAACAGTGCTCCATGTGCCTTTGGCATTTAGTCATGCCAGCCCCATGACCATGGAATCATCATCAGACAGCACTGGCTCTTCGGCTTAGAAATGAAGATGAGAACCACCCTCTAGAGTCGGGAATGACTAGCACGTATGTACGAGGGGAACCTTTACCTTTACAGTTAAGTCATGTGGATTAGGGGACATGGAGAAACCCGAAGAGACAGATTTCAAATGGGTTGTGATGGTGAAGAGAGAGGTTGGGGAAGATAAAATTAAGAAAACTTTTCTTTGCTGTTTTCACGGTACAGTAAAATTATGCTTAGTATTCTGGATGAAAGCAAGCTCATTTATATTACAGTCACCACTCACATTGTTGTTAAATAAAATTATGTAAACATATCCCAACGCCGTGTCCTCTCTACAGAAAAAGTTGTATAGCTGAAACTAGATTGCACAGGGAGGGTTAAAGAAGCCTACCTACTTTGATAGCATAGGTACAACTCAAGCAGTCTAATATAAAGATACATTGTCTTCTTAGAAATAATTGGAAATAACTTAATACATGTTAAGAAAACCTTTTCCCAGCCTAACACTGTCCAGATATTTTCCCAGAATCATTAACCAGGCTAACTGTTTGGACTGAAGATTTCAACATACTATATGGACATTATGCTGGGAAAGCTAGAATAGAAGTATCTGGTTGATTTTTTAAAAGTAGAGCAGGGTTAGTCTGTGTCACCATTTGAAAGGGAATATTAGGAAATACCAGAGATATAGGCTAGATTGAGAAGTTTTTAAAAATTCAAGAAGATGACAATTGTAAAACATTTCTAGGTTGTCAGGAAAAAAAAATCCATATCCATGAAGTTACAGACAAGTCAAACTTGATTAAAAAGAAATTACAACTCATTTGAAATAGCTACTCACATTACCATTGCCTAGTAAAAATGCCAGTTTAGATGAATAATAAAAAATATATTTATGTCTATAATTCTTGTTAAATTGGGTAGCTATTGAAATTAAATAAATCAATTAAAACCTCATGTCATATAGAAAGCTGCTGGTAGGTCTGTGGGATAGACTGTCCTTTTGCACTGATTTAATAATATTAGCTAGGGACAATTCATATGGTGTATCAGGGCATGCAAGACTCATCTGAGAAGTTTCATGGACTATTGTTTTGTATTTATTTACTTACACATTATATGAGATAGGTGTTACATGCCTATCTCATATAATGACTCTAGGTGGCTCACAACAATCCATAAAACAGTGAAAACCAAAGATACTCTTTCCAAACCTTGTTTGGATTATGCTTTTCTACATAAACGTTTGGGATGGTTGCTCTGTGCTAGGAACTGCATCTTCTGGGCTTCGTTGGTGAACAGGACCTGACTTACAGACTTCGACTTTCAGCTCCATCCATTATTGCAGAAACCATAATTTATAGAGCACATTTTTCAAGTATAGTTCTAACTTATCTGTCACGTTCCTAGGAAGATGTTGACTTATGGCCTGCCTCAGTGGTGGGATTCAAATAATTTAACAACCGGTTCTCTGCCCTAATGACCAGCTGAACTAGCATTTCTCCAAACTGCTTAGAAAGTTAACAACCGTTCTAGCGAATAAGTGGAACTAGTTGAATCCTACCTCTGGCCTACCTCCCGTTTATAGAGTGGTACCTTCCAGGAAAAAATACATATAATTTTTATTCATGTTTAAATCCATTCACAAAGTGACAAATTTGTCACATGTATTTAACTAGTGATGTCCATGAAGGGGGTCTGAATATACAGTACACACCACTCTAGTCAAGATGTGTGGGCTAAGATGTATGTGATACTTTGGGCCTCCTGAGCAATTGTAGGACAAGAAAATGCAATTTACTACCACTCTCTATTTGTGTTTCTATCCATCCGTCAATCACTTAAAATAGCATTAGCTTTTTCATCACTGAAGCAATCTCAAAGTGAGTTTTAGGCATTGTCAACTTGTCAAAATGTTTAAATCTTGTCTTGGAATTATCCCTGTTATCTGTTTTGTGCATGTTTTCATATGTATATATTTAAATCTGTAATTCACATTTTGGCTACTATTTGATAATTATCATGCCTTGCTTTGGTGCTTCCCTACCTCTGATAAAGTTACCTCAGAAAGGATGGTTAAAACCACAGTTAAGGCTCTTCCCCATTGCTTAGGCCCCGGCCTAAGGGGGCTTATGGCATAAACCTCATTCATAACCAGAAAGGGTACATTCCAGGGAAGTCCATGAACTCTCCTGTGTTAACCTTTGACAAGACTATAGGCCTTCTACAACTGACATTTGTTTCAGAGTCTAGAGGCCGCATACTTTCTAACCCTCTCTGCCCTGCCTCTTTTCTCCTCCCATGAATCCCAGACCTGCGCTCACTTATATGAAGCACGCAACCGTGTGAACGAGTCTCTGGAGACGAGGCACGTGATTGGTCGTTGTTATGTACTCAGCGAAGGGCTGCAAGTGGCCGATGAACTGGATGGTGGCGAGTGGAAATTCTGTCAAGGGCGCGAACAGGGGCACGAACGCTTTGGTTACTGCCAGCAGGGAATAGCCACGGGCTTCACTGCAGATAGGCATTACATCCTCTTTGGGGCACCTGGCACATACAACTGGAAGGGTAAGCATTTGCTTTCAACAAAGAATATTATTAAGTTAGGTAGGCCCAGCCCACATCTTGGCAGGCAACTCAATCATACCGTACACCGATTTGAAGCTGCAAATATTTTCCCCCAAACAAATAGGATGGCTGTGGGTACCATTCATGCCCTCGTCAATTGGTACCCAAATCTGGGAATATGTCCTCCTAAGTGACTTATTAGGAAGCCCATGGGGGGAGGAGGTTTCCATATTTTCTATACTGAATGGCACAGGATGGGTGTATCTCCTAACCCTCCAATCCTACAGGGAGATACCAGGCATTGTGTGGAGAGCTTTCAGATCTAATGCATTGCCTCTGAAGGATCGGATCTCCCCAACATAACCAGTACTGGCAGGAATATTGTGCTGTGCCAGAAAGAGCAGATCATGGGCAAAATCACCACAGCGCAGCTGCTGCTGCAAAGACAAAGTAACTCCCAGGATCTTTCATGGAACCAATGAAATCTAGGGCTTGTGTCCCTAGGAAATGCTCATTGTGTCTTCTGCTTTTTGCTCCCAGCATTATTCTAGAGGGCACCCTCGTTTTAAGCCTCTGCCCAGATCCTCCTGTTAGATTTGATAACAAGCCATTGCCTCTTCAGTCAAGGGCAAATCTGAACAACATCCTTGCTTTCCTACTAGACCCACAGGACTGGACATTTTCTCCATTGTCTCCCTCACTCTGCCCATCATTAACAGGTGTTTGGTTTGGCAGGGACCATACGGGCAGAGCTGAGTGTCTTGGATTTCAGTCACTACGACGATGGGCCGTATGAAGCCGGGGGAGAAAAGGACCAGAACCCCTCGCTCATCCCTTTGCCAGCTCACAGCTACCTCGGTACGGGGTTGTGCCCAGCAGGCCAAACACTACAGAGCAATCAGACAGGCCATCACAGGGCAGGGTGTTGGGGGGTGGGAAATGAAAAATTCACCTAGGGGGAAGTAAAAGATTGGCCAATAAAATATCATCCCAAACTCAGTCTTGATTGGAAAAGTACATTTCACTTGTAAGAAGCTGCTATCTCGTTCTTTTGATCCGGGCAGTTATATCTGGGAAGCAGAATGGTTTGGTCAGCAACTACAGTATATGTGCCCTGGGTCGTAACTGGGGGCCCAACCAGGTGATAGTTTTTGAGCACAACCCAAGCCCTGAATCCTGCCCAATCCTGCTCTGTGGTGTTTCCCTGCCTGGGCACCAAACTTTCTCATACCGCTAACCATCTCTCTCCTCTCTCTCTCTCTCTCCTTCCATTGGCCTTGCAGGGATATTGTTTGTGACAAACATTGATAGCTCAGACCCTGATCAGTTGGTCTATAAAACGCCAGATACCAGCGAACGGGTCCCCGGGACTGTTGGAGACGTAGCCCAGAATAGCTACTTAGGTTTGTAAGGTGTTGGTGTGCCCGTCTCCGTGATTTCTGCCTCTTCCTCCCCAGTATTATTTTTAGCTAGTTTCTCTGTTGTTTTCCCTTCTGTTGTGTTTTTGTCATTCCCCCTTCTCTGCCTCCCCAAATACATGGCAATCAAATTCTCAAGTCCGACTACTTTCAACCAGCAGAGGGAGTCAGTTCCAGCTTCTCCTGCAGCTCTAACTGTAAAAGAACAGAAATCTTTATCGTGTGTGTATATACATATATTGAACAAGCTGCTGTAACAGGGAGCATATGGCTAAGGATAGGAGATCTGGGAAAAGCAGTTCAGTAAATAGCTTAATAATGACTGTTCAGCTTTCTCAGTGCAGCCTGTTCCAATAGGGATTATCACCACTAACGTGGTCATCAAGAATATCATAGCTAAAAAAAAAAGGAAGTTTAAATCTGTGTTGGAAAACAGTTGGTAGAGAAAATGCCACATTATTTTGGTATGCTTCCAAAGGCATATTGGATATTCTGCAGTTCAATGAGAATAAACCTCTGGGCTCAAAATACATTATGATATGTATCTACATCTGCATGCTTCCATTGTATGTCACAGTCATATGCTTTAATCTGAACTATGTCAGAGCATTTGGCATTGTATGTGTAAGTGCGTGTGAGGTGTGAGAGAGTCAGGAATGTGACAAGGTGTGTGTGTGTGTGTGTGTGTGTGTGTGTGTGTGTGTGTGTGTGGGAAGAAAGTAATCGGGAGCATTCATGGAAGAGTAAAAAAAAATCAAGACAGCAGCTCTGACTATGTGAAGGCCCACCCTTTTTTTACATGTGCCATGTATGAACTGCATGTGAAAAAGATCAGGGATTAATTCTCATAGTTGTGGCTGCCGTCTTTCTTGACACTTTCTCTCCACCCTATGGACTTCCTGGATGTAATCCTCTGGAAGATGCAGTCTTTCCAGCCTGATAATTTTCAGGTCCTTCAGGTGGACCCCATCTTTCAGCCAATATACCCAAGAGCCACCAAGGTGGAGAATCATGGCGGGAAGCTCTAAATGGATGGACCAAATGTATATAAGCAGATGGAACATGGGCACAATGTTTCTTCCCACCTAACATTACCATTAACTCCCAGGAACATCAGAGTGAAAATATCTCATCTGTCTGGTGTAGCTGCCACAGCAGTGGGACTGTTGGGGCTGCCTCTTGACTTAGTGAGAAGTCTTTGCAGGATTGGGGTCTGCTAATTAGTTGGGCCTGACTTCAGCTGAGATGCCAGGTGGGACTCTTTAGGGACATGCTGTATCAGACAGCACAACCAGACCCACAAGTGCAGAGTTCAAGCTCACTGCTTTATTCTGTTCTGCCAGTAATGTATATAAGTGTGGTAGCTCAGCGGTTAAGATGCTGGGATTGTCAGCTGGAAAGCCAGCAGTCCAGGTTCGAGACCTGAGCATCACATGATGGGGTGAGCTCCTCACCCTAGCTCCTGCCAACCTAGTAGTTTGAAAGCATGCAAATGCAAGTAGGTAAATAGGTACCACTGTGGAGGGAAGGTAACAGCGCTCTGTGATGTCATGTAGGCCACATGACTGCAGAAAAATCTTTGGACAGCGCTGGCTCAATGGCCTTGAAACACCCCCTATAGCTGTAATGACTAATGGAATAAAATCTGCAGGGATTTCTTTAACTTTATCCTTTTTACTTATGTTAAATTCCCGCAGACTGGTAGCTCTCCCTTGGGAACAATTCGATAAGACTCCAAGGGACTTGAGGGGCAGGGGAGAAGATTAGTCCTAACCCTTTTGCAGTTGCAGAGAGACTCCAGGCTAATTCCGTGCTTGATTCCTCCTCTGTGTCAGGCTGGGAGCTTCTCGATTGATGTACAGAAGGTTGGCAATTCTGAATGAGTAGTTCTTGAACCCAGGAACTGGCCTTGAGTCTAGTGGTGTTTTGGGTGGTATTCTCCTACAGGGTCAAATGCAAGTATTCAGGATGCTCTTTGGTTTCAGATTGCTGCTGGAGATGCGTGTGATGCCAGTGACTAGAAGCACCAAGGCACAGTTTAGCTGTAAATCATCTCTGGCTCTTTCCAGATGGAGCTAATCTGATTTTAGTAGTGCACCTGCTGCTCCTAAGTTGGATGACTGTAATTGTCTATGTGACAGTCCTTATTAGTTGGTGCAGAGCACCGACAGGCGCTAGGGGAGCTTGGAAATGGGTGCAGGAGACTCCTGTTCTGAGAGCTTGGTACTGATTGCAGGTAGAATACCGGTCCCAATTTTTAATGTTCTAGTGCTATTTATCATCGGAGCATGTGGGTCATCAACCCTTCTCTATATCAGTACCAATCCTTTGGAAAAAATATCCAAGAGGGCTGAATCTGGGGTTGTTGTATTTTTTAAAGAAAAGTATATTTTTATATGCTTTATATTAAATGCCTACTTGCCTCCCTTGGCAGCCCTGAGACTTGAGTGGTCCTATCCAAGTTGACATATAGATTTCTACATTTTTGATAACAGTATTTAAGGCGATTTTAGCACTGATATTTTGATGCCGTTTTAATTCATGATTTTATTGTTGGAAACTAACCTGAGTGCTGTGATGTGTGGTATGGTAAAATGTTAATAAACAAATAAGAAAGATGAATTTTCACTTGGAGCCAAATAAAATGAGTGGGAAAGTGCCTCAGATAGGATGTCTTGTCCGCTTAAGAGAGAAAAACTTTAATTTACACTAGAACAGCTAGTGATCAGTGACTGAGTTGAGGTGTTTATTTATTTGATTTCCCTCCTGCCTTTCTTTCAGGAACTCAAATGGGCATTCATAGTGGTCCCCTCCCCTATTTTTCTCATTAATAACAACCCTGTAAGGTAGGTTGGACAGAGAGTGACTGGTTTTGAATCATAAGAAAAACTCTGGTGGCTGGATGGGGGGGACTGGAATGGAAGCCAGCTTGATCTAGTAGTTAAGGCGCACCAAACTAAAAATTAGGAGACTGAGTTCCAATTTCGCTTTAGGAATGAAAGACAGATGGGTTAATTTGGACCAGTTATTTTCTCTCAGCCCAACTCATCTCATAGAGAGGTTGTTGGGAAAATGGGACGAAGGAGCATTAGGTATGTTTGCTGCCTTGAGTTATTTATAAAAACAGGTTAAAAAGGCGGGTTAAAAAAAGCTAAAAAAAATAAAAACCTGGGTCTCTATCATTCCTATTCCAAGGGACTAGGGCAGAAAGAAAAGTTTGCTAGGGCATATTTGTTCTATGATAGTTTAGGAGCAAATGGAGCTAAGGCACTGATTTTGGGACAGTCTACCTGGTGAGCCAGCAGAAACTGATATGCATAGCAACCATTGATCTAGTGGACTTAATATACTTAGACTTCAGCAAGGCATTTGACAAAGTAGATCACAAGACCATTTTTGGTAAGCTAGAAAAAAAATGGGATAGATAGCATCACCACCAGATGAATTCGTAACTGGCTGACAAACCGTACTCAACGAGTAGTCCTTAATGGGTCTAAGTCTACATGGAAGGAAAGAAGCAGTGGGGTATCACAAGGTCCCATCTTAGGCCCAGTTCTGATCAATATCTTCATAAACAACTTAGATGATGGAATAGAAGGGGAAGGGATCAAGCTATTTTCCAAGGTACCTGAAGGCCAGAAAAGGAATAATAGATAGAAACTGATCAAAGAGAGATTCAATCTAGAAATAAGGAGAAATTTCCTGACAGTGAGAACAATCAACCAATGGGACAGCTTGTCTTCAGAAGTTGTAGGAGCTTCATCGCTGGAGGCTTTCAAGGGGAGATTGGATTGTCATTTGTTGAGGATTGTGTAGGGTCTCCTGCTTGGACAAGGGGTTGAACTAGATAACCTACCAGGTCCCTTCCAACTCTGTTAATCTAATCTAATGATCAGTATTCTGTCTCCTTTGCAGCTAAATTCATTTTAAACATTTTTTTGAAATTGAAGTCTGTGGTGGTCTGATTTAGCTTGGAACTGCCAAAGCAAAGTGAAGGACCCATTTTCTGGCTCCCTTTTGCCCCCCCTCCATCTACTACAGAGAGCTGCAAATGAGAAAATGACAAAGTAACATCATCAGTGATAGAAGAGCTCTCTTCTAGCACTGAGGTTGTTACCTAGTTAGGTAATGAAATGTCTGTAAGAAAACAACCAAGCTTAGAGAGCACCAAAGACTATCCCAGAGCTACAAACATTCTCTTCTATTGGTAATACTTTTTTGCTGTGTTTTGAATAAAGTCACCAATTTAGTATGACTATTTCTCCCTCACCAACTCTCTCAGTCATGGGGATATATTACATAATATTCTGTTGTTGTTATCGGCTCCTGATAAAGTAGACCATAGGCATAAAATTTTATGCTACAACAAAATTCCTGGACTTTTAAGCTGCCACAAGATCATACTACTGTATTCCATTTCCAGATGAATTGCAGGCTCTTTGCTTGGGAATTAGCTCAAGATAAATTCTTCTCAGATTCTAGAATAGAAAATTCAGTCTTCTGGGAGATTACCAGGGCATGTATTTCAAGGAGCCTTTGCATTCCTGATCAAGAGCTGTTACTCAAGCCAAAAAACGCTTTTGGTCCCTTAGGAGTAGGAAATTACAACAAACAAAGGCCAAGAGATACTCTAATCAGACTGCAGAGCTTGCCGTTTTCAAAATGGATTTTTTTTTTTGTCTTAAAAGAGGTTTTCCCTCTCTTAAGTTATCCTCTTCTTATCCTATCCCCTTATAGCATAAAAGCAATCCTCTTTTTTCCCCTTTCCTGCTTGGTCCTTAAAATGTTGTGTTTCCTGCTGTTCTAGTTTTAAAGTATTGATTTCCCTCCTCTTCCCAAACAGTCTTTATGCCGGATGCATTCTGGCATGCTTGCTGGGAAGGGAGACAAAACTAGAGAAATCCAGCAATCTTTTCCCTTAATGTAGCTCCCAAAGAGGAAGACCAGTACCCTTCACCAGTCTTATTACTGTAGCGTAATAAGGGAGCAGCACTGTTGGTACTGATATATTTTTCGCCTAA
>JANHFJ010003652.1:79602-92302 GCA_032468195.1 Cerberus rynchops
GTGTGTGTGTGTGTGTGTGTGTGTGTGTGTGTCTGTCTGTCTGTCTGTCTGTCTGTCTGTCTGTCTGTCTGTCTGTGTATTTTAATGGCTTGATGCTGTAACCTGGAACTTGGGAGCCAAAATGACGCTGGGGAATGCTGTAAGGATCTTGTCATGCCCCTGTCGGGAGTCTGAATCTGAGCTGGAACAAGAGGCGACAGAGTTCAAGGCAGTGGCTCTATTGGAGGAAACTGGGGAAGGGCAGAGTCAGTCTGGGTAAGGCTTTACTGAATTAGTAAGGCCTGCAGACAGGGAGGAGCAGGGGAGACAGAGCGCAAGAGAAGAACTAGGGCTACCCCCTCCTGATTTTAGAACAAGGAGAGAAGAGAGGAGGAGTGACCAACACAGATTGAGCCGGCTACGAGGGAGAATGCCCCACCCCCTTTGACAAGGCACACCTGGGGACTGTGCCAGTTGGAGGGGCATTAGTCAGGAACAAGTGCTGAATCTGTGGAGCCTCATGTGCACTTGCCAACGCCTGGAGATTGCTGTACTCTGTTTTGTGGGCCTTGCCCAGTTTGCCTGCTTTGCTGAACTTCTGGCTCTGGTTATTGTTTGGCTAACCTGGCTTAATGGACTGCTGGCCTGGTTGCCATGTGGCTAACCTTGCTTACCAGACTATTTGCAGCCAGAGGCTTATGACAGCTTTGTTCCAGGACTGGTAGTGAATGTGGGGACATTCTGGGGGCACAGGTGGTGCAATAAAGGGAAGTTAGACCTGTTCTCTGGCTGTGTTGCTTCCATGCCACACCCTGGGTCATCACAGATGTGCGTTCAGACCAAGAATTTATTCCTGCCTCAGAATCCATGCAGCAATCATTGGTTTCAATGTCTGCTTCTTGCCTTGGCTGATATATTCCGTGAGAGTATCCAAGCCCCTCCATTGTAACTCATCTCTAGGATCATTTGATGAAAGACAGAACAGGAAATCCAGCCAAATGGCCTTATTTTCAATGTAGGTGAGAAAACAACTTGTACAGGTAGTCCTTGGCTTATGACAGTTCATTTACTGACCGTTCGAAGTAACAATGGCACTGAAAAAAGTGACTTATGACTGTTTTTCACACATACGGCCATTGCTACATCCCCCTGGTCACATGATCAAAATTCAGAGGCTTGGAAACTGGTTCATCTATATGACGGTTTCAATGTGATCACCTTTTGTGACCTTCCAACCAGCAAAGTCAATAGGAAAACCAGATTCACTTCACAACTTAACTACTAACAACTAAGTTAGTTGTTAGTAACTTAATAACTGTGGTGATTTGCTTAACTGTGGCAAGAAAAGTTGTAAAATGGGGCATAACCCACTTAACAAATGTCTCACGTAGTGACAGAAATTTTGGGCTCAGTTGTGGTCATGAGTCAAAGACTTCCTGTACTAGAATGTATCTGAGGATGGGCTGTCTCCCTACAGCTGTTAAACCTGCCTAACTTTTGGTTATTTGTATAAAATGTTATATGGCCTTAGTTCTTATGGGAATGAGGGCCTGCCCAGAACAATTTTTGGTTCAGATTAGGGAAGTTATGGGGAGAACATTTTTTGGGTTAGCCCCCTTGTCTGTTTTCAGAAAGACATGGCTACCATTAAAGGAGGTCAGGTGGTGCCTGCAGATTGAAAACTTCATTGCTTCTGCCATTATAGTTTAAAAACTGTATACATTAAAAACTAATACATATCTCTTAACAGGTAGTCGATAGCTACCAATGGATTTCTTTCCAACCATGCAGTGGATTAGTGCCAAGAAGCTATGGAAAAATCAAGGAATTTTTTTTTTATTTGGTTTTATCCAGATCATTACATTTGCCTCATAACCTGAGGTCATAAGGTTGCACATCACGCTAAAATATCTAGAGTCGATTCTGCTGCAATTAGACTAAAGGAGATAATTATTAAATGCAATATAAAGTAGGGGTATTATATATTGATTCTAATTATAATGACACTGAAACTGAAAACCAGTTAAGTTTTCATATGGCCCCACTAATTACTTTTTTGGAAAGTGGCTCTGATATGGTAATTTTTTAAAAAAAACCAAGGGTGCTTCTCAGCTGCAGAAAATTGGCATTGTTATTTGCTTGATGAATTTGCTCTTTGGTAGAAACCAAAGGGGAGGCAACCTATTCTGTCTCAATTTCCTCATCGTGTTTTATTTTTATTTATTTATTTATTTATTTGATTTGATTTATATACCGCCCCCTCTCCCTAGGGACTCGGGGCGGTGCACAGCCGATAAAACATGAGTACAATAAACAATTTAAAATCTATTAAAATTAAACTGGATTTACTGTGCTTTTGTTTTTCATAGTATTTGCTTTCCTGCAAACAATTGAGGGGTTTTGGATTTTGTCAGTACATAAATGGAATGAATGAATGAATGGTAAGCTGTTGGAGACTATGTTTATCAGATCTGGATTGGAAAAACAAAAAGCAAAAGCGAAACTAGGCAACCACTTCAGAGTAGCAATTATATAGTTTATGTATCTCTTTGCGGCTATCTAGCAGGTGTCTGGATGTTGGCAGCTCAAACTGGCTAGTTCTATTAGAGGCCGAACCTGATACCTTTTGTGGACTATCCCAGAGCTACAGTTACTGCCCTCAAAGGAATTTGAAGCATGTCCTCAAGTATTAATGGGTTTGGCCATTCAAATGCAGGATTCACCAGGGCCATACTGGGAACGAGTCCCTGGTGCCACCTGAAAAATTTGCAGCGTCTCTAAGCTATTTCCTATTCCGAATTTTGCAACTTAGCACGATTCCCTTTTTTAATTTATTTTTTTTTTACCTTTGGTGGAATGTCTTCTTCCTGCCGTAACCAAGAACTTCGATCAAACTTTTCAACGCGAGGGGGGAGAGGAGGCTTTTCGGAAGTGGGGTCCGAGTTCTGCCTTGGCATCTCAGTGCGGTGAGAGGTCACCGTTAGAGCTTCCTGAAACCCAGCCATTCCCTTTGTGGGTTGTTCATGCAGTGACTGAGAAGCAGGCAAGGAAGATCCCTGGGATTTCACACTGACCAGATGTGGAATCTATGCCAAGTTGAAACAAAGTCATAAGTATAGATTTGGAAAAAAAAAAGTTATTAAAAAGAATATAAAGAAACATGTTTTTTTTGTAAAAAAATTATTTGTTTCCCCAATTTTTATTTTTGTTTTTTAAAAAAAAACAAATTTGATATAAAAATAAATAAATAAAATTCAGATCTTTCAGTAATAAGTGGATGAAGGTCAGGAAATGCCAAAGATGAGATTCCTTATTTGGCCTGAATTCTGTTACTCTATGAACATCCATTAAAGCATAGATTTTTTTTTTGTTATATGATAATGTGTTATTTATGAAATGATGTAAGAAAGGTTACGTATGAAATGTCTGTTTTGTTTGGCATGGTCTATGATATCCAGAAACAAAGGAAAGTTGATTTTCCATAGATTGTTGTTGTTATTTCCACCAATTGGTTTGGGATATCAGGTCCATGGTGTTCAGCTTCTTTATTTTAAAGAACATTTCAAAAAGTGGAGTGGCTGTTTTCAGGTGTTTCAGGTGAGTTGTCAAAAAGTGTGTAATGCTTTCTGCATTTACACTACTATAAAATTATAACAATTAGGAACCATGTACAGAAACGCATCTGCAAGGCTGGTGGCTTCTCATTTTGGTTGCACTGAGTTGCCAAAATAGAAACAGGAAAAAGTAACTTTGCAATTGGTTTGACAGCTACAAGAGAAAATAAAATAAAAACCGTGAGTCTAAATATCATTTGGACAGACACAAGTCATGTTGACACTAAGTCTTAGTTTGTCTGATCCATGGTATGGTCATCATACCAGTTTGGTCTATCTAATACATTAAGCCATAATCCCTTACCAACAATAGTTAATAGTTCACATAAGAAGGAAAACCAAAACCCCAAAGCATCTCATAATTTAGTATGCTGTGTGCAGTTGCTTATTTATACCTCCTCCAAGATATTAATTTCTATGTATTATTTTAGGGGCAAAGTGTGGTGGAATCTCCAGCTAGACTACAGGGAGGTGTTAAACGGGGGCCTAGCTTAGAACCCGTGCAGTGCAGAAAGCGGCACAGGCCTGACTTCCTTGAGAATCCCTGAGCCTTATCTCACCATTCACAAGGGAATGTATTCAGTCTGGCAGGATTCTCGTAACAAAGGGAACTAACAATAAAACTTTTTCTTGAGACTATTCACGAATGGTTCTGGTTGCTTGTGCCTGACACAAGGGGGCTTGGACACTATGTATTTCCCTTAATTTTAACACAAGCATTCAACTTTCATGCTGTAAATGACATATGCCAGCTAAAAGGATGCCCCCAAAAAAAGAATTACATAAACAAACAAACAAACAAAAACTTTGGGCAATATTTTGTTTCACTTTAATTGGAAGAATGGGTCACAAGCGAGCTGGAAGAATTGCCATCCTGGATCAAAGCAGCATTTTATATGTTATCTTCTAATTTCTCTTTCATGGAAACCACTGGTTTATCACCCTGTAAGCAAGCTGACTTATGTAGAAGCATGGGATATTTTTGCACAATTGAAGGAGAAAAAAGGATGATCTGGAGTGGAACTGATGCTGATGAGGTTATGAATGGTACCATGGAAATGCAAAGACAAATACGGTACTATTAATTTCACTTATATTACCAAGAATCGAAGGAGGCAACAAATCCAAATTTGCTCCAGAGCAAATTCTCTGGATATCCATCAAATATGCTATCTTATAGTAGATACTTCCATTATGTCACATTCACAATTTATTTAAATATGTATTATGCAAATATGTTCACATATATAATTCTGTGGAGATTTGGAGCATGTGACAAACACATTCACAGCTTGGGTATCCCAGAATAGCTTCACAGGGACTAGGATTTTAAAATAATAATAAAATCTATGTTATTTGAATGAGACATTCTAATGTCTTCATGTATGCCACTGCTTATCCCAAAAGATAAAAAGATAAGAGACAATTCAACATCACTGGAAACACTATTTAAATATTCCTCTTCATCAGAGTTCATGGAGCATGTTTCCTTATGACTTGACTTTTGACCTCACTCCCAAAGAGCAAGGTTAAGAGCAGATTGATACATCTGTTTACGGCAGTGTTTCTCAACACGACGTTAAGATGTTTGGATTTCAACTCCCAGAATTCTCCAGCCAGCAAAGCAAAGCTGGCTGGGGAATTCTGGGAGTTGAAGTCCAAAAATCTTAAAGTTGCCAAAGTTGAGAAACACTGCTATAAAGGCTTTGCCCAGCAAAAAGTGAATTCCTGAAATCATTGTAGACTCTCTTCTGATTTCTAAACCCAGAGTTCTTAAAAAGCAAAAGAATTCGGTCCCAGTAACGATTAAAGCCACTGTGTAAATATTGATTATTAGTAATTGAAATGGGTGTTATATCCCAATGCAGTATCTTTATTTTGTGTTTTGCAGGATTAAAAATCACATTTCATTATATGATCATTCATTTCTTTTTTCCATTTTTCTTTACTACCTTTCAGTTCATAGCCAGGTTTCCTTCCCTTGCATCGGTTGATCAAGTGTGGCATAAAAAAAGATAGTAAAACTTGACTTTGGTCCATCCAGAGAGGAGCTATGGCCCAAGAAATTACCTTAGGTTCATTTATCCCTTTTCAAAACCAGTAAAGTTACATTATCTTAATGTCATCTGGACTTGTTTAGTACTGTATATGAAACAGTACTAAATCTATTCAGAACTTAGCCAAATACATCTCAATTAATATAAGCTATTGTGTACGTTGACTATCATTGATCTTTTTTGAGTTCTATGGTTGCATATTTGAGATGAAACAAAAGTTTTTACTGTTCTGGAAAAGGCTACTTGAAACAGTACTTTCTTCCTAATTATCTTCCTGACTCCTGCAGACTGTTTATAAGACTTTTTGGCTCCTTGTGGATCTGTGTTTTTTTTTTTTTAAATTTCCATACTTTCCTTTTTGGAATTAGATAACATGCATGTTTTATTACTATATCTCTGTATTTTTCTTTTCTTTTCCTCCTTTTTCTTAACAATAGCAGTGCTTTTACCTCCTTCCAAAAATATTCTGACGTTATCATCCAGAAATATCCTTCACTTATCCCCCACCTGTCTGTTTTGTTTTCTTTTGTCTGAAATGCCTTACATTACATAATACATTGTAAAATCAGTCAGAATAGAGACTTTTGCTTTCATTCATTCAAATTATAGGTTTCCTGGGGATAAGGAGTAGAGTGGCTTCTCTGCTGTGGTTACAGCTTCGTTGTCTGTAGATCCTGTTTGTGGGGTTCCTCTTGAAATATTGGGGAAATAGTTTTCTCCGATTATCATGCACATACTTGTTGGCCTAGCTACAATGTGGTTACAAATAGTTTGACTTGCATATAGATAGGAATTCTTTCACAGAATTGGGGAAATTTCAAAGGCTTTCCAGTTGCATGGAGTAGTATCTGTGCACATACGAGCACAGGCATATTGCAGAGAAGTCAACAAAATGTATATAACAGGTCATAAGTAGGCCATGTTGCCTTTCACAGGCTCACTAAAAGCACAAAGGCATTTGTAAAGACTCTAATTGTTCTTTAATATATGGTTTTCCATAGCATAAATATTGCTTTAGTTAATATACTATTTTATCCATGCCTTTTAAATATGTTCTTCTTTTTTTAGGGGAAGCCGTATCTCAGATGTAAGTACCATTTCTAAGCTTCTGATACGTAAGAAATGGAAATAATAGTTGATATACTGGTTCTCTCTCATAATCTGTTCCCAATATGGGATTGTGAATAGTTTTAGCTATTTTCTGACTTGAGTGAAATCAAAAAATACTAAATCTAGGAAAGAAGCAAAGACTAATCAGTTGGTACTTTCCCTTTTCCTCATTGGAAAAGTATATAGTAGAAGGCTGGCAGTGGTGTAATTTTGAGGCACCTTTAGCTGCAATACCTTATGCAGTGAGAAGAGAGAGGCATTGACTCATCCTTTGGAGGTATTGTATCACTATGATTTCCTTGCTTGATTGACAGTTTCAACGGACTCTCAGTTACACTGTGTATCTGAACTGTCATTCAGGAAAGCACAATGTATGATTGTTTGGAACAGGTTCAAGCCATAATATATCAAGGTAAAAAAGTCTGGTTTTTATATTCCAGAGCAGTTTCTTAACCTTAGCAGCTTTAAGATGCGTAGACTTCAATTCCCAAAAGACGTCAGCCTTCCCCAGCTGATTGGGAAATTGTAGGAGTTGAAGTCGTCATCTTCTTCTTTCAGCTGTTCCCGTTAGGGGTCGCCACAGCGAATCACAGCAAAGTCCACACATCTTAAAGTTACCAAGATTGAGAAACACTGTTCTAAAGAATACTATTCTTGAATTTCTGGAAAATAGCACCCAGTAATAATGTATATTGCTTTGAAATAGAAAAACCATAAGTTCAATTGATCTTTGTAGTTCAATCAATCCATCAAATATTTGGATCCAGTGCATTTTGGCCTCAATTGGCATAAGAATCTGTTGTAACATGGAGCTTCTGTTACAGATGCTAAAATACAATATTTCTAATCAATCAATTACATATATCTCTTCCTTCTTGCAAGACTGAAGTTTTGCTAATATTTTGTTTTTGTTTTCTTTTAAATCATCTAGATATCAATCTGCCATGAGCTCCCTAATGTTGAAGTGGTTACATTCAGGTGTGTGTTAGAATGGTGGCTGACTACATAAAAGCCAAGGAAAAGCAGTGGTCTTTCTTTCAACATGGAACCTAAAAGGAAATCCTTACTATCTCTTTAGAAGCATTCAGGCATTGTGCTTCTTCAATCATTGCGTCTTTATGTATCATTTTTAAGTTCTAATTTTTAGTAAAAATGTCAAACTTCTTTAGTAGTCTCTATACATAATTGTTCAGTAAAAATTAATATAGCAGTGCTATTTCATTTTTGGATTATGCATGTCTAGTCTGATGCATCTATATTATGTGCCTACCTACCCCTCCAGCTATACTGTACCCTCTTTTCTATGCTTTAAATTGTTATTTTTATTGAATAATATCAGATCACAAGCAAGGAAATTATAGACCTTCATTTTTCATTTCATTAACTGTACAAATTAACAATCCATCATTCAAATCATTCTTGAACACCTTATTTGTTTCTCTTTACATATTTGCTGTCTAGCTATGAGTATATGTTCATACCATTTCGGAAATTTGTTTTTAATCCCTGATCTCTCTGTGCTCCATAAGTGCACATTATCATAGCTCTGTACTTTGGATCCCAGATTTATCTTCTTTTACTTTCTTTTTATTCAATGCATTTTTAGTTACTGACCTAATCTCTACTCTTAGGTTCAGTAATAATAGTACTCAAGACTTGTACTCTCTTAGGAAATGAGTAATTTTGAATATCAGTGTGTATGCCAGTCCGATGCTATAGTTTTTGTTTCAAAACGTTGAAAATATAATGGACAAGACATGTTTATCCAGCTGACTTAGGATTTTTATGTTGCACGAAGAATTGTAGTTGTTAATGCTGCCCTTGTTTTCTTCTCCAGTGCAAATAACATCCCCAGTCTGGAACCTTTTAACCAGTGTGAGAAGCTAACTGAACTTTACCTCAGGAGAAACTGTATTTCAAGCCTCCATGAGCTGTTCCACTTGAAAAAACTGCCCCGCCTGAGAGTCCTCTGGATGTCTGAGAATCCCTGCTGTGGTTCTGACCTCCATCACTACAGAATGACAGTTCTGCGTAATCTTCCTAGTCTCCACAAGCTTGACAATAAGAGTATGTATAGCAGCACATTTCTTGGTGGAGTGTGTGAGACATTTAAGAAGAATTGTGTAGCAAAATGAGATTTAACTTTGAATTAATATTTCTTTGAACTAATGAGGGGAGGGTATTAATTTATTGTTTCATATGAAAATAACTCCTTGTCAAGAACAATTAGATATCCCTTTAGTACCTTGGTGGGCAACCTTTGAGTAGTGTGCAGCCCTCCCCAGCATACCATCTGTATCCCTCAGAGAAAATGAGGATGATTTTTTTTTCAGTCTTTCCTGTGGGAGTTTTGGGGCAAGACAAAATGAACTCCACAGAGCTCACGTTATCTGGAGCTCAAAAAAGTATTAATGGTCTTCCAGTTAGCTTACAATTAAGCTTATGCTATTCTTGCCTCGTGTAAAGAAATACTTGCTGTTGAAATGCATATTTAAACTTCAGAAGATTAAAAAAAAGTGGCAACAAATTCTGGCTCCTCATACTTTATTCCTTCTCTAGTTTTATAAAATTCAGGACCTGTTTATTACTGGAAAAGTATTTTTGATAAATGCATTTTTTAAATATAGTTTTAGTTTCAGGTAAGAAAAAAGCAGTTAATTTCTGCATTTATGTTCACAAAATTAACTATGTTAGAAGAATGGTATATAGCCAAAGGTTTTATAATCAAGGGAGCCTTCTTGAACTAATAAATAACATCAAATATAATATATAGGACTATATCAAAAATACTACAGGCTTCAATTTGACATGAAGAGCTCTGATGATGCAATGGTTAAAGTGCAGTGATAAAGGCTAACTCTGCCTACAGCCTGGAGTTCGATCCTGACAGGGCTCAAGAGTGCTGTAAAGCATTCTGTGGTGCTATATAAGTGCTATTGCTATGATGAATCTTCTTGGAATATTTTTATTTTAAAAAATGTTATTGCTATAAACTGTTGAGATTCCTTTTGGGTGGGATGGATTATAAATAGTGTAAGAATAAATAAGTAATATTACTCCCTCTTTGGCTTTTGTTTGATTTGTGTAGTGGTGACAGAGGAAGAACTGTCACATGCACTAGTAGAAGGAGAAGAGATAACGACGTGCCCAGTTAAAACAGATGTAGACAGCTGCTGCCAATACTCTAACACTGAGTCCAGCACGACAGAGTGTACAACAGAAAATGAACTCATGAACTTCAGCACTGAACTTGAGGAGACAAAGTGAGGCGAGCTCTGTTATTTGTTGTTAGCATTTATTTTATTTTCTGGACTTAATTTATGAAGAATACTTTGTCCAACATGTGGTTCAATTTGGAGTAAAAAGAATTTCTCACTTTTTAAAACCAATATATTGGAATACGAGAAGGGATTCCATGATTTTTAAGTATGCAGAAACGTTATTTTTTGTGTGCATTATCTATCTGTCCCTCTTTAAATATAGTGCTTTGCAGGTTACATGTTAATAGAATCTTGCATGCAGTCATTCTTTTACTTAATGTATGTTTCTTCTTTACAGTAAAATCCGTGAGCAGCTTGGTATGAAGCCTGTTGTTCCAAAAGATACATTTTCACCCAAAGAAGTAGGTGGTAACCGGACAAAATGGGTGAGTAGAAAGGTCTTCACCATCTCAAAAATCCATATAGTTCTATGTATTTTGGATCATATGATGTATTTGTCTTTCAATAAACAATTGTATAAAACCCAGGTAATAATCAACTTAGCTCAGCTGCGTTATTACAGTGAAAGAATAGAGAAAACAGCAACAGGAAACAAATGCTGTGTTTGCAAAGAAGCTGAAGAAACAGTGATCACCTAGTTAGCTGCTGCAAGACAACTCATTACAAATAGTGGCATGACAAAGTAGCAACAATAGTGCATTGGAATATCTGCAAGAAATACCACTTGCCTATAAGCAAGAACTGGTGGGAACTTTGAAGAAGTAATAGAAAAGGAAGAAACTAAAGTGCTTTAGGACAGACAAGTACTTGACGCATAACACCCCAGATTTAACAATTGTCAATAACAAAGTCCAAAAAGTCTGCATAGTGGATATGGCAGTACCTGGAGACAGTTAAATAACTGGAAAGAAAGAACTGGAGAAAATAACAAAATACAAGGACCTGCAAATACAGGTAGGATTGTGACAAAATAAAGCAAAGATAGTATCTGTTCTAATAGAGTGCCTTGGATACAATCCCAAAGTGTCTGGAGCACCACATGAATACCATCGGCATTGGCAAAAACTTTACCTTCACATATCTCAAGTTATTATTATGGTTGCTTGCACAGTTTAGACCAGGGGTCGGGAACCTTTTTGACTCAGAGAGCCATGAAAGCAAAATATTTGGAAATTTATTTCAGTAAGAGCCATATAATAAATCCAAAATGGCGGCCACCATTTTGCCCTCTTCCAAAATGGCGGCCATGGCATCGCTCGCCCACAAAGGTTCTGTTAGTCAATTATTGCCTAGCTGCCAAGTTTGTCCTTTGGGGAAGTAGTTGAGGGAGCAGCAAGAAGACAGTTACAGAGTACCCTAGATGAAATGGATCTCTGGGATTCTTTTCAGGCAGAATTCAGGGCGTAGGTTAGTGGGAGCATTGATTGCTCTTATGGATGTGCTCTGTCATTATTTGGATGGTGGTGGGTAGTGCTTCGTTCTAGTCATTTTGGATGTTTCAAATATCATTTGGTACCATCAACCAGAACATTATTGTTCAGCATCTGCAACTTTGGGGACTGGAGGCACTGTTCCACAGTGGATCCCTCCCTCTCTTAGCAATAGGTTTCAGTCAGTGATAATGGGAAAAATAGGTCTGGCCTGTGGTCACTCACTTGTGACATACCATGGCTCCGTCCTCTGCTATATAATTTAATACTGATATGAAATTGCTGAGGGAAGCAATGTATGTGACTATATATAGACATACACAAGGACACTGCAAGCCTTGCCTTGCCTTCAAAAATCAGATTACAGTTCTCAAAAATACATTTTCACCAAAAAGGCATGAAAATTCATTGCAACTAGGAGATAAACTTACTTAAAAACTAGAGCTACAAATGAAGCCACATATGTTAGCCAACTATAATAAGAATGGTATTGTTTGATTAAGTTTAGCATAAATAGTTCCTGGAAAATCTTATATTTACTTATAGAAAGATTCAGATAATATTTGTATAGGTTCTAGCACTTATGATTAAGCTATCCTCTAAACTCCTGCCAATTAAAACAAATTCTTTTGGGTGATATCCAATATATGCAATAAATATTTATTCTTCTTGAAATGGGCTTTGAAAGAAAACAAAATAAAATTACATGAATCTTTTAAGCTTCATGCAAATATGGCATCATCTCAATAATAGTTTTGTGGATTCAAGAAACAAAGCAAATTGTATTCTGAGTGATTTGATGCTTTGGATCATAATTAGAAGTGGAAAAAAGATACTATATATGGTACAAAGATCAATTCTTCAAAACACTGTGAGCTAGCGGATGCAGATTAATAAGAACGACCTATAATCTCTTTAGTATATTTTTTTCAATCTGAGCTGCTAGCTCAATTGTTTGCTAGCTACCATGTTTCTATATGCCGGTCTGATCCAAGGAAAGGTGGAAAAGAATGTTAGAAACATGAGGAACTCCTGCCTTTGACTACGGTAAGGGAAAATATTTATTTTATTTTATTTATTAAATGTATTTGCTGCCCATTTTCCTACAAAGAGACTCTTGGTGATGTATAAAATTAAACTATGTAAATGATTCATAATTTAGTTTATTACCTTTATATTGAATGAATAGGAACTGACTCTTCTTCCTAAAAACAAATTCATTCCTTCCTTCCTTCCTTCCTTCCTTCCTTCCTTCCTTCCTTCCTTCCTTCCTTCCTTCCTTCCTTCCT
>JANHFJ010003653.1:52015-64532 GCA_032468195.1 Cerberus rynchops
ACTACCCTTAACTATTTTTCTAACACCCACCCTCCCTTCCTACCTTAACTTACCTGCAGTTGCGTAAGCATTTCACTGCATATTGTACCATGTATGACTGTGTATGTGACCAATACATTTGAAATTAAATTGAATTGAATTGAAAAATACTTAAAAGTGTGGAATTTCAGCTAGCTGTTCTTTTCACAGATGTTTCCTTCTTTGTGATTCACTAGGACTCTGTATTTTTAGTAGGCAACAGTGGAATCTCTAATGAAAAATGATTACTTTTACTGATCTGTTTTTATCCAGGCGGTGCAATGCTGAGCATACCATAGTTCTAAAAAATAGGCAGTGTTTAAATCAGCTTCTTAAAATAGAAAGATATAGTGTGCCATTCACAAATCCTATATTTCAGTCTGAGGTTTTATTTATCCATCCATTCATCCATTCATCAATCCATCCATCCTTCTTTCTATTCTAGCAACCCAAAGATATCCCATCTAAAACCAGACTCAAAGGATTTAAAAAAAATATTCTGCAATGAGGTAGAAAAAGTCAACTAAGAGCATGACAATATCTGAAAAGGAGCTAATGATGATTTTATTAAAGCTAGAAGATTACAGTGTTATTGGATGCTGCTCAGGAAAAATGCACAGACCAAATTGTTAGCCAGGGATAGAGAAACTGAAGATAAGAATGTACATACATTTGATGATTAACAAAGTATTGTTTTAACTGATTGTTTACAAAAAGGATTACAGAGAAATCTCAATGCTTTTTTGTATAGAAAGAAAATATTTATTATTCAATGTATTTAGCTTTTGAGAATTGTGAATGACAGTCAAGCCAATTGTTATGATAACAGTTTAACCTTCCATCACAAATTAAGTAGGATGAGCTGTAAATAGAGCCATTACCAGTGTTTTTTAAAACGTTGCTATTAATGGAAACACAGTTTGTAAATCAAAAGCCACTTGTTGATGTAATGGAAGTTACCCACTCCAGAAGCATATATGTCATGAAAGAATCATTATGGCATGTAGATATGAAATTAGCAATTGAGACTATGCTATTGATTTTTACAATAAACAGGAAACAAAGGAGGATATTCAGGGGATCCTTAATGATTTAGGTTCAGTATACAGAACAATAACATTTCCTTCCAAACATACTAATGCTTATGAAGAATTGAAGTCCTAGAAATTAACAAGTGTTCATTATGTGGACAGATCTGTGAAATGATCCAAGATCCAAGTAGAGAGAGAAATACTCGTGTACAATCTTTTTTTTTTTAATTTTTGGATCAGTTTGGGAACAATTACTTATTCACAACTTTAACATTTGCATCAATCCATCCATCCTTCTTTCTATTCTAGCAAATGAGAAGGAGAATATTAAAACCTCGTTTTGTATTTTTGTTGTTTTAATTTTATAGCTATTTTAGCATGGAATGTTTAACACTATATGGTGAATAACTTAGAGCTCTTTGTTAAAGCCATTCAATAGTGGCATATCATCTTGAGTTCACTGGAATGAAAGCATATAAAAAAAGCCTGAGCATTATTTTCTTTTAGAATGCAGGTGATTGCGGACCTTTGTACTATATTTCTATCAATTTTATAACAATTTATGTAACTGAGCATCTAGAAGAGGAGTCATCTAATCTATATGTTATTTCAAACTATTCCAGTAATACATGCCAGGCTGCTAGTAAATTATGACTGTGCAAGTGTGTGTGAGAGAGAGAGGGAGGGAGGGAGAGAGAGAAAGTCACAGAATCATGAACAAGATTTCTTGCTGATATTTGGAGGGAGGAAACAAAAACAAAAGGAAATATTATGATTCAAAGCCCCAACATCTGCAGGATGCCCAGTTTTCTCTTCTACGCTTCCCTCTCCTACCCTACCCTGCTACTGGCTTGTTTGTCATACAGTCTGACTAAGATTGTTGGAAAACTCAAAAACAATTGTGTGACATTTTAGTTGCTCCTAAGGTAATTATGTGACTGAGGCACTAGCTTTTGGAAGTATTTTTTTCCCCTCAAGAACCAACAATTATTTGAAAATAGCCTGATTTCACTGTCATCACTGATGAATGATATTTGTTTTACATTTCACCATAATGTATGCAAATCAATTTGTATGAGAATTCTGTCCTGAAGATCCAGCTCTTTTTACAGGATATTTAGAAGAACAGTCTTGGGAGATTAAGAAGGGACAACCTTATCTTGACATGAGTGCCAAGGCACAGAGAGTGGTAAAATGGGTTGCTAGTAACTCAGTCTAGTTCTTTTGAAAATGGCGCAAAAGAGATGGCTTGTGTTATAGGGAAGCACTATGGAACTACTAATGTTGCTTTTCTGCTGTTTTATTGTTTACAGTATTGTGCATTTTTTTCTGCTTTTTCTCTCTCAGAGAACAGTTTTCAAAAACATTTACAACATTTTACACTATTCTTCCATTCTTTTAAAGGGATCTAGATGAAAGCTGGTGATCATACCGGAACTCTCCTTTTTTTGAGTTGTGCCCATCCTGCTATCCCATTTTTATTTGTGTAATACTATTTAATTACTTTTCTAGCTATTGCTTTTAAAATGAAAATATTATTAAACATGGTTGTAGTGGTATAAAGTATATTATAGTGCTTAATGAAGCTCTGTAGCACTGTGTTCAATTAAAGTTGTTGATAGTTGTAGGCTACAAAGTCTATCAAATGAATGCTGAATTTGAATTCCTACCCCAGTGATTTGGACTCCCTCCTTGCCCACAGCAGCCATGTTGCATATACCCACTTATGTTCACAGTATGGTGAATCCACCAGAAATGTTGTATGGAAAATCATTTACAACTTACAAAAGTTCTGACAACTTTATCTGGACCTTACAGTGAGAAGAAAATACTTATTGCTGCTAGGACTAGGTATCGGGTAAAAAATACCATATAAGAAGAAACAGAATAAATTATAGTATGAATTATGTTTTTTTGTTGTTGTGAAAAAAAAAAACCCTTAAAATATTTTCTGATAAACTATTTCATATGTTGGTTTGGACACCAATTAAATATTTCTAACAATGCCATAACGTGATACTACAGTATATTTGGAACACTAACTGTGTTGTGAATTACTTAATTGGAAAGATTCTGCTTTATCAAGGATGAGTTCTGAACATAATATTGAAAGTTTTAGGTATTAATCTTGAATCTGGAAAAGTGTTTCACTTAAACTGGAGGGGTGAGATGTAATGATTTCAAAAAATAAACAAAACAACAGAAATATGGACAAATACTAGATATTTGGCATAAATAAGCAGTTATGATGCCTCTTGCTACTTGGTCTTTTCTGAAGCCAAATTGAACATTTTCATTTCTCTTTCTATGTAAGGCTCTAATCTGCACTGGCTGATTCTGAGTATTATATTGCTAACATGTGAAATTAAGGAAATTGTACAGTAGTTATGTCTCCTTTCCATCTTTTTCCAATCTGTTGGCTGTTGTATTGTTCTCCTGTTAATATCTAGTTCACATTTTGTCTTGAGATTCTCTTCCACATGGTCTGAAAATGTAAAAGTTCTGAGTACTAATTCATTCAACACTGAGGTCTAAAATGGTACCCACCACTGACAGAGTTTTGTGATTTATATTGTCACTCATGGGATTTGTAAGCATCTAATTTACTGCATTAATCAGTGCGCATCAAATCAGTTTGCAAAATGCAAGTAAATCACATTAATTTGTCAGCTTAATAGTCAATATAATTTTTAATGTAAACTTGACATTAAGTTTAATTTCCATACCATTAGCAGCTGAGAAAGCATCATCAGCTTAATACTTAAGCAAACATTAAGCTTATAGACTACTGCAGAATGCAGGAGAATGGGCTTTTTCAAAGATATTGTAAGGGATCAAATGTTAAAGGTTATAAACTCATAATATCCTCATAGCTTGGGGGAATTGTAAGTGCTTTAAGTCTGATTTTATCATAACTTAGAAATATAAATGTTGTTCAAGGTTTTGATCCACATCACAAAATATTACATAGGGAAGCACTCCCTGACTTTGTGCCTTTATTGTATGCAACCCCCAGAAATCCTAGTTAGTCTAGCCAATTGTGCAAAAGGGAAGCTAACACTAGCAGGATAGAAGTGCATATGGAAATGTAGAAACAAGTAAATTGATGTATTTCTAGTCTGTGGCATATTCATAAATGCTCACTCACAAATCCATTCTATCATCTTTATTCAATCATTACCTTAAAAATATGACAAATATTCATGGACAATTCCATGTATTTTTATGTTATTTTATTCCTTAGCTAAAAGCTCTTTTGGAACATTCAGGAGCTGCTCATTAGGACAGGCAATGCAGATCTGGCATGCAACAATATTGAATATTCTTCCTAGAATCTTTCCCCATTCACTCTGGAAATAGCCAATTTGAATCCTTTGTATGAGAAGCATGTGGCCTCTCCCAGAATTACAGCCTTCCCTAACAATTGTTTCTCTACTGATGAAAGTCCCTAATGTGCTTATTTCCTATTTGTTGAAGGCAAGAGGAAATCATAGCAATAAATGACTGAGTTATGACCCAACTTTTTTTTTGGGGGGGGGGAGTGCTTTGTGAAGTAGAGGCCCTTTTGAGTATAGGAGGAATACTGCACAAGCTTTCCATTGTACATGCATGCCTTTATACATAGATTTAAAAAGCAGTGAAATGATCATGCATGTAAAAGTAAAGTATTCTTTGAGCCAAGTTTGATTCCTGTTGGCAATATGGGTATACTTATGCAGTTTTCTTGGCAACAATATGAAAGTATCTTGCCATTGCTGCCCTATTAATTTTTTTTTCTTGTTTGACTTTCCAGCCTAACCTGCAACCTTGGTATTTGCTGAAGGTCATTCATCAAAATACTGTGTATAATCCAAATCTGCTGTTTGGATTATACCTAAATTCAGATAGGAGTTGTCAGGAGCTTGTCTCTGTATATGTAATTCATTCATTCATTCATCTGCAGTGGATTTAGAGCCAGAAGCCCACATATATAGAATTAAGAGGCTGTAGCCTTATAGGAGAGAGACTTAGTCCAGGGGCCTATAAATCCTGCATGCATATTCTGGTGTTTAACATTTTATTACCCCTTGTCTGTCTGTTTGTCTTGCACAGATCACTTTTGCTAACATCTGGTATCTCCAGGGCTTCCACACCTTACAATGTGTTGCTTCCCTTGAGACAGGGATTCGTTGATTTCATCCTTGACAGATGTGAAGGAAAGACATTTCCATCATTTTTGTAATATTTCAGTGACAGACCCTTTAAAATTATGCAGGTTTTAAAAAGTAGTAGGAATTACCCTTGGAAGAAAGTAGGTTAGGAAATATGCCATCAAAATGGATTACCAATTTAAGAGCCATTCCTTTAGTGTCAACGGACAATTCAGGTGATTCATTTTGATGTGGCAATGACTTCTTTAATGTAAATTTTCTATGCATTATGGATTAAAGTCTACAATATAGAGATGTAGCAAGTATGTTAATATTGGTCTAGAGATGTTCATTAAACTTAGTACAGGGCTTCCCTTTTTTAAATTAAATGAGCATTGTACTGGGAGAAACAATGAGTTCATAGGAAACATAGTCCCTAGTCAAGAAGTAAACCCTGTCAATCTCAGTTTTATCTTACTTTATAGAGTTTGTTTTATCACTAAACTTTTTCTTGGTTCAATTTTGGTGAAAAGAACCATTTTAGCTCTTAATAATATTCCTTTTAGCATCAGTTAACTGAGAGCATTTCCAAATGGTTACCTTTTCCATTTTATAACTCTTCTGAATTAATTTTTAAAAGGTTCCAGAATGGATCCAGACTTACTGACTGCCTCTGAACTGGAACAGGAGATCTAGGCACAGCTGACCTAGCCTAGAAAAATAGTTCTCAGTCCCATATCAATATTAAGATAGTCCAGCAATGTTGCTGAATGCCACCATCCACTATCATCTTGCTCATATCTACAACATTGGATGTTCTCTCACTCACTTCCATCTTTCTTCCTTTTCTAAGCTGTGAATTCAGTGAATCAATTGATATATACTACAATTGGTTTCAGTGGCAAGTACTAAAGAACAATTGTCCTGAGGGATAATTCATTCACTATTTTTGCACACCCCCTGCAAGATGTGAAGTTTCAAAATGTCCCCCCAAAAAGTATTTTAGAAGTTTTAAAGCCAACAAGTGGGACTCCAGAGTTGTACTGCCATCAATCAGCTACAAGCTGGTTTTCATGAAAATCAAATAAAAGCAAACAGAAGTGGGGAGTATATGGATCAAATGTAAATCATCACAGATGCAGCAGAAGCAGAAACATTGATTTCTAAATCTCCAGGGGAGGAGGGTGTCAAAGAAGAATATCACTGTATGTAATTAAGTAAAATATATATTTACAGAAAAGCAGAGCAATTCCACTTTGCAAATGTCTGTTGATACGTAATTGTGTTCATGATCATATCTACAATGATTCAGTCTTGGAAACCTGTCCCACTTAGAGTAGCCCAAATCCTATTTTCTTCCTCCCAAGCTTTGTCTTGTTTGTGTTTCTTCCTTTTCTGTCTCTTTCTTGCCAGAGTTCTTCCCAACTTTCTCTTCTTATTCCTTGCTTCCTCCTTGCATCTCCTTCAGCAAAAGTCTCCCAGTAGAACCCCCACACCTAATCTTTCTCCTTAGCTGCTTCCTTCTCCTTTCCCTCTATCAGGCAGATCCAGCCTCTAGACCCATCTTCCTTGTGTTACTAAGAGAAACAACACATGAGTTGGATTTTTCTTATTTAAAGCAATGGAGTTGTCAAGGTTTATCACCACCTGTCTTCTTATCATCTCCTGTTGTACTAAAAGCACTATTAAACTCAATGGCAATTATTTCTGAATAGATGGTGGATACTGGGTAGGTATGCACTGATATTTGCTGAATATCATCTATTTAGTTAGAGGCTGCTTTTTAGTAATAACAATAAAGACTGAAGTATGTAATAAGAGCTGGATCTAGGAAGACATTCGAGCTTCTTAAATTTGGAAAAATGCCATTTGTAGGCCGGTAGTCTGAAATTTTAATTTCTGACAATAAAGATCTGTATCTTTTCATCAAACACATCTAGTTTATACACAAAGCTCCTTGTGCTGATTGTATCAGTAACCTTTCTCTCCAAATAGGCTTTTTCAGTAAGATAATGTCTAAAGAAAAGCAATTGTGTTCCCTATCTTTAAAACAATAAAAGTGGTATGATAGAGAAATTGTTATTAGTTGTTAGTTGCAGCAATAAACTTCAATAAACAGGTTTTGTTATATTTAGTAAAGCTTTAAAATCCTGCAAAATCAATTTAATCAAATAGAATAATACCTAGGGCAGTGATGTCTCTCTCTACAAGTATCTTACAAATTATTAGATATGTGATCATTTTAAAAATCAAATTACAATGTATGCAACTGAACCCTGCCAGCGTCATTTCATTAATGTTTACTCTTTTACCTCTTCAACTTTAATGAAAAGGTGCTTTTGATATTCATATGCACATTTACATTTGAAAGAATATTATTTTTTATAGCTGAAAAACAGAATTATGTGGTTTTAGGCTGAATTAAAAATACATACCAGAAGTTATAGTTCAGTTTATTCTCCATTAGATGCTCATCATCAGGATGCCTTATTTTAAGAATGCTATAGACACATTGGAAAAAAAAATAGAGTAGCTAAAAGTAGCATAGAAAAATAGAAGAATCTCTAGCCTAAAGAAAAGTAAAATCACTTTTATACATAGTTGCATTTCACACATATAAGACCAAGTGAAATGGGCTTTAAGTTACAGAAAGGGAAAATTCTGGTAGAACACTGAAAATCTGTTGATGGAAGATTCGAAGTATTGGTACATAAGAACATACTGTTGTAGTTGACTTGCTTGCTTAGCCAGGTTTCAGCAGGTGCATTTTCACAATATGGTTGCCATGGTTCATTTTAGATTTGTTTAGATTTGGCCTATTGTATAGATACAAGTCTTGATTTTTGGTTCACTATTATTTACATTGTTGGGGCTGAATTCTGGCATTGTCCAGGGAAGGTTGAACTCCCCTTTTGGTTAGGTCTGGAAGTAATTTTGTAGATGTCAGACCAAATTTCTTCAGCTCTATATGGGGATGTTGAGGACTGGATCTAGGGTTATCTGCAGGCAAAAATCAGTGATCTTGGATAATAAAACCAATGACCCAGGATGTTTTAGCCTCTTGTAGAAGCTTCTGGCAAAAGCTGGGCAACCAACTGTTATAGATGCTTCAGTTACTACTTCTCTATCCACCGCTGGAAGAACAAGGACAAGGGAGATCAACAAGTGGTCCAATCTCAATTACATCCTCCTTCATAATAGCATCTTCTATGAAGTCTATGTGGTCATCAGTAATTTGCTGCATCAAGGCAGATAATATGCATTGCTAATCTAAAACAGTTTTCTAGAGATATTGAGATGCAGCTGTTATAATAAAACAAGTACAATGTGTATTTTCTCTGATTTCTTCCTTGGGAAGAAAATGGATATAAACCCACAAATAGTTTAAGATTACAAATAAGTAATTAGAAAAAAGGAATGGAAAATTGTTTTTATATATGATAACTGCAATAAGACTGGAAAAGTTTGAAAAATGCTCCAAAGTGGAAAAGTTTGATAATACCCACAGTAGAGGAATTGTTGGTAAAGATAATGAATCTTACAGAGAAGATTACATTAACTTTTCTGACAGAGAAAAAAAAGATGATTTACTGGATACCCTTTATAGATATTCTGAAAAAAAATTGAAAAAAAATGCACTTATGATTTGTGAGTTTGATGATTAGAAATAAAAATGAATAATGGAAACATTTCTTTTATTAATTTGTATTAGTTGTGTTCTTTATACTGCAGGATGTTTCAGCAGACAACTGATCTTAGAATGATGGATCAGGTCACTGAAACTCAACAACCTTGCTTTTGGGTTGCTTGGGATCAACAACAATAAAACCTTGGAGCTCAGTATGGTGGATAAGCATCACTCTTCTGGAGCATAAAGGCTTAATCAATGCTCCAGGCATTCAATTAGAAGCATAAATACTGCACAGTTATGTCCACCAACAGCAGCTTTCACTGAAACAAGAATAGGCACTGATTTCCATTCACCCTAGAAATCAAGTCAAAAGGTAGACATTCTGCAATAACAGCCATAAATCCTTTCAGCAGAAAACCTGCCACGCATGACCAATGCAGATCTTTTTATCTATTTGAAAATATTTCTGAGCAATTTCATTCTACTCAAGTTTGATTCCCTTTGGTAGCCATCACTTCATTTTATGTGACATAAAAAATGTCACATAAGGAATTGGGTCCAAGAAGGAAGTGATTTGTTCTAGTCACCTGTGTTCATGTGACTATAGAATTAAGTCTATCCACTCTGAAGTAGGTGATCACACAAGGAAATTTTAATCCAACCAGTGTTAAAAGCTTCAACTGATTTATGCACAGCATATATAATAAAGCTCAGATGAGGCAGCATGATGTGTGTGCACTAAGCCATAGGATACACACTAGGGGAAGAGGGGAAGGTTAGTTTTAACTCAGAATTGGACTGAATAGTGTAACAGATAATCCTCTCTGTTGGAGTCCTCTGTTCTGTCTAGTGCAGAAGCTCTGCCCAGTTGGTTTTCTGAGGAAAAAAGATATATATAAAAGAACTAAAAAAAACCCCTCCAAACCATTATATTTAAAAAATTGCTGCCAATATCTGGCAGCCTCAGAAAATGTCAGTTGTATGCAATGCCCAATCCACACTTAAGGCTACTTGCCTGGCTTGTGGCAAAAAGTCATTAGCTAATGACCACAAAACACCAGCAAGGACTAGTAGAACTGGGCAAGCACTATGGATTCTCCCAAGCTAATATCTGTGTGCTATTTGAGCCAATCATAAGAAAATATGATGGGTTACTCATAATCAAAGGATCAGGTTTCTATACAAAGACTGCTTTCAGCCATAGATAGCATTGTAAGTATCTGTGCAGTGAACCAAACAAATGTCTATGCTAGCTTTGCTGACACAGAGTTGTGAGCAATAGTTTAGATTCTTATAAATAAGCCCTAATAGAAAAGGAGGGACTACAAGTATGCTGGTATCAAATGCCACGTTTGCTTGTAAATGGAAGTGATGATTGTCAGCTAAGAGGGAAAGCAGACAGCAGCTGGTTGTAGAGGCAGAATTGTTGGTTTATTAAAACCCAATATAGGCGGGTAAACATGAGCTGGATTAGTTCATGGGCAAGCAGAAAGGTTGCTGAAAAGAGCTGTTTGGGCAGTACCAGAAGAAGTCTGCTGAAGAGGAGGTTGCACAAAGACACCATTCTACTCAGAATAAAATATTCTTGGTGTACAGGATTTTAGCCATAATCTCTCCATAGTGATTTTTTTTTAAATGGGACAATTAGTGCTACAATGATAAAGTCCATATGAAATAGAAAGAGACTAAGAGCCTTAGTGTAATAACATGTATTAATCAAAAATCCATGCAGGCAACTGAAATGTTGCAACTAAAAATTGTGAATGAAGTCTTTCCTGGAATAATAACTGCACCACCACTGGGAGAATAACAGCCCATCCAGGAACTCCAGGACTGTCTGAAATGACTACTAGCAAAAAAGCTATAAAGCTAAGAGAAGAAGCTAACTACATGAAAAAAAAATGTCTACTTACAAGTGTTTGGAATATTTCTTTTCTGTACATTCATTTCTGCTAAGGTGAGTTTTCTCCTTAATATAAATTTAGCACATTTTACTAGATAAAATAAGACATATAATATCCAAGACTTCCTTGGCAAGAAATGATGTTTCTGATAATGTCTTTGTTGGGCCTGCCCCTAGTAGTCATTCCTCCAGGTATTATTTTAATACTTTCACCAAATCCATAAGGAATAAATCATACCTGCAATATCCAGTATGATATGCCGTGGCTCCCCTGCCCTGCTCATCTCTTCTACATCTCACTTTTTATGCAGACATAGGTGGAATTTGAAATGTTATTCATGACTGCTTAGGTACATTGCATTCACTCAAAAAAAACTGTGAGTTAACAGAAGCCAAATTCAACATTATTGTGGGATGCTGACTCTGATTTCCTTTCGACTGAAAACAAATATGCCAACTGTGAAAACAAATTACCCGTAATGCTTTGTTATAAAAATATCTGATTTTTTCCCCAACAAATCTACTTCCTAAAAGATCACTCAGAAACCCATGCTATACATAGATATATAAAAAGGTAACATTTCTCTCTGTTCGGCCACAACTCGAAAATGTTTATGTGGGTTTCCCTGCAGCAGTTCAGTACGGAAGTGGTTTACCGTTTCCTTCATCCAGAATACTTGAAAGAAAATCCAGTGCAATCTACAGTCTTGACTTTAAAATAAATAACAAAGAGTGACTCTCCGTCGTTTGTCCCTGACAACCAAGTTTTGCACAATTTAGGAAAAAACATAATTATTTCAAAACCAACTCTTGAGTTCATTTCAAACTCTGTTACAAACCAAAACATCTCTAGGATTACAGTTCCCCAAATATCCCGTGGATATTGGACTATTCACCTGCTTGCCTTTCTCTAAGCCCTTTATTGTTGCTCTGCAGCAGCAATGCCTGCAGGGGAAAAGATAAAGTTATAATATCTGGCATGTTGCTTTTTTTTATAAATCAGTAATAGCGAATGAAATACTTTTTCCAGCAATCTCTGTTTCTTCACATACAGCTATGGAGGAGGAAAAGCAAGATTACAACCCCCTTTCTTCTATTCTTCCCCTGCTAGAATAGCAAAAGAATTGAAATGCAAGCCACAAGAAGTCTTTGAGAGGCTGTGGTACCCTATTGGTTGTCTGGATTTCTGCAGCCAAGGGATGATTGGTTTAGGGATGTCTAAGGATAAGCAGACGATTGGAATTGGAAAGAATAAAAGAGGAAACACTTCTGTTACTCTCTGTCTTAGGTTTTATTATGAGCCAGAATCAAATTTTATTTTCAAGGTAATCTGTAGAACATGCTTGAATATGTCTCTTGCTTGAATGTACTGAGGGAGTCAAGACACATATGCCATGCTGTGATATGTGATAATGAGAACAAAGAAGACATTTCTTAAAGTAGTACTGTGTGTGATGTCCAAAAGATGCTTTTCCAAGAGGCAACTGAACTTTCTGATTTTTCTTTGAAGGCATTTCACTTCTCATCCAAGAAGCTTCTTCAGGTCTGGCTGAGTTGTGGGGAATGGAAGGATTTATACTCCTTGCAGACAGCTGGTCATTTTTATTCTTTTAGTGAGTTGTTATGATCATCTGGAGGTCTGTGTCATCAGGTCATCTGAATGGAGCAAATGGGTGTAGAGCCTTTTTGGAACTGTTGAAAGGACTATGTTGTAGATTAGTGACAGATAATGTCAGCTCTGTCTCGATCAAACTTTAAGAAATAAACACCCTGAATCCATTGTTTAGGAAAACAGGTAGAATTT
>JANHFJ010003654.1:60018-73906 GCA_032468195.1 Cerberus rynchops
TTGCAACGTTTCGGCGAGATCCCACTCGCCATCTTCAGGCTGGTGCCTTCTGCTTCAAGTCAGGGCAAGAAGTGTTCACATTCACATATATATATGCATCTTAATGCATATATGCATCTTAATGCATACATGCATCTTAATGCATGTGCTACATAATATGGTAAAGGGACACTAAGGGAAACAAGGGCAGCCAGGCCGTTGATACAAAAAGATGACATCAGATCAACTTCTGATATATTACAGACTTGAAGATAAGTTATCCTGACCCTGTTTGGCAGAAATCAGAAGACAGAGAAACAGAGAAAGAGCCAAAAGCAAACAAGTAACTACTGTGAGATTTAGAAAGAAATTGCCAATGGAAAATGTCAGCTCCTCTTGAACAGACAGTGACATTACATATAGTGCTCTACTTCCGAACAGGTTGCATACAAAGAGGCTGTTTGTAAATCCATTTGGTTACAAGTCAACCAAGCATAAATATGCACAGTTCTTACTTTACAATATGCAAGCTGATCCGTAAAGAGTATTAGAGTGCAGAAGGCAGGAAAGCATAAAGAGCATGCTGGAAACTAATCATTTCCCTCTTTCTCCTGATTTCCTGGACCTTCTAGATTGGAGCTGCGGACAGCTTTGTTTGTACTGACAGAACTTTGTAACATTTGTAAATTCATAAGTATTGTAATGTCTGTGTTCAAATATTGAGTACTGAATAAAGATAATTAGCTCACCAACAGTGATTGGCCATTTTAGGGTGGAAAAATGGCTTACCTACACAGAGCTGGAATTAAGCAAGATATCCAGTATTAAGTACATTTTATCCCATCTTGCATCTTTTGGTCCACTATATTGCTGTATGATATATTTTGGATGCTATTAGACAATGGATGAAATCTAGCATTATCCACTCACTGGATAATGAGACTGGATTTCTACTGGATGGACGGTTAGGAGGGGGGGAAATCACCTTTTCTCTGCAGTTATATGTCTTCCCCCAAAACCTTTTTTGGAGATCTTTTGCATTGGCTCAGGGGATTAGAGACGAAATGTTTAATTGTAGAAGACAATATCTGTTTACACCATGGTGGATGTGAACCCTAATATTATGAGGTTTTAATATGATTGTGCAGTCAAGAAAAAAAATTGAAATGGTTCAAACATGGATTAATATATAGGGAATGAGGGAGAAAAGAGCCTCTGTCTGCCACATACATAACTCCACTTACGTAGGATATTTACTGTAGCACTAACTTTCAGCTACAATTCTACAATTAACAAAGCTACAATGAAAACTAAGTTTATTTCTTTATTTAGCTCGGTATGCTTAGTACATGCCAAAGACATTTTTAAATTTCTATTTTTAATGAGTGTCAATAGTGGTTACAGATTGCCTTCATTAAGCTGAAGTAATTTTTAAAACAAAGTATCAGTTAAACCTATAATACAGGATTACTGATCTCTTGAAATAAGTCTGTTGGCTACCATACTGCTATTCTTAATAAAAAAAAAATATAAGATCAAGAGCATTCAAAGAATTTGCATATTTTACATTGTCTTTTGTTGTATTTCAGGGATTAGTGAAAGTAAAATACTTTCATTATTGAAATAAACCAGCAAATCCTGCCTTTCAGATTCTTTTATATAATTCTGATAGAGGCATTCTGAATAGAAATTAAAATGGAGATTGCTTTTAAATTTAATCTTTAATGGAAACTAGCAACAGTAAATGTATTCAGAAGAGTACATGTATTGGAGTCTCACAAATATAAAGAAAGGAAAACCTGCATGAAAGAAAGGGAATGGAGATATAGGTAGAGAGAGACTGAAAAAAACATTGTAAACAGAAAAAAAAGTCAACAACAGAAAACACATTTTATTTATCAAGGATTGCATAACTTTTTCCTGCTAATAATTATTGCAGACTAGTTAGCAAAGGGTTTTTTTTTTACTCCTATCTAAAAATTAACACAAAAATCAAGATATACCTAATTTACAAGTTAAATCACCTTTTATCAGAACTTGAATCAATTACAAAACCTATAACAATGTGGAAAGAATACTGCTAGTGAAGGATCAGTTAAATTAAAATGTAAGTTTATCTCTAGGTTAGGGTTACCATATCTGTAAATGCATCACTGAATGTGTCTTAAAATCAAATGATGATTGCAGAATAGAAATAAGTTACTTTGAAAATAAAAATGGAGAAGGATTTCTGGACTTAGTTGGCTGCTGCATGATAAGAGCTTCTTTTTTCTCTTACTGACAATCTTCTAATTTTACTGCCTAAACTGGTTCTTTGGCAGTGCTCTGCCCTGATCTGAATGCACTTAGAAATGACCTAAGAAGGGTTTTGGGTGATTGTGGACTCAATTGGAGTGGGGGGGGGGAATTGAAGATTACAATTCTCTCTGGAAGAGATCAAAGCTACTGGGCATATACATCTTCCTGTCAGCAATTTTGTTTTCTTAAGAATACCCAGGTACTGATTTTCACTTTTTGAACTTATTGTTTCATTTTGTTTTCTGTTTTTGAAGTTGATTAGCAGTCCAATGTTGATTTATTTCAACCCCTTGCTGGATTTTAATTGTTTTATTTTCTTTTTGACCTATGTTGTTTTGGATAACCTCTGTCTTCTCCATTTAGAAGCATGGCAGGCATTTGGCGGGGGGGGGTGTTGAAGAGTTTTCAAAGGTCTCACCATAGGATTTCTGTATTTTGAACTTTTGAACTGCATGGACTCCCCCTAGCTGCCTCCGAGAATCGGACATGATTGAATGGGGGAATAAAGTAATAACATTTTTCCTCAGTTCCTTACATCTCTTTTTATAGAACTCTTTTGCCTTATCATCTTTATTGCCGTTTTCTGGATGTTATACAATGTATAGGAATCCTTTTATTCTATGTATGTTAAATTTTGTTCTGTTATCTTCAACTTCTTTTAACCTACCAAGACCATTTTTGGGTAATATTTGGTAAATGATAGAAGAGCTTCTGAATATTCTGATAATATTTATTTTATTCCAGGCAGGTGACAAGTCAACTTCACATTTATTTATTTTTCTTTTTTTCTTTTTCTTTTTAGGCATAGAACTGGGGGTACCAAACCATGTCAGTAGGTATCATTCCATCAATACTAAAAAAAAAAAAAGCTTGGGTTTTGCTGAATGATGTGGTCTAAAAGGCAGGATGTGAATGAATAGGTACTAATGACCTCTAAAGAGATTCCATAAAACTCTGACTCTCATTAAATCTCTAGAATCACAAGGCAATTTGAAATAGTTGAACAGGAAAACTGTTCAGAGATTAAGGTACTAGATGAAATTGCCACAAACTTGGTAATGGATGATTTTAATTACTATTATTGATTGGAGAACTGTCTAACAACAGAGTGAAATACTGTGAAGAGTGGGCAAAAGGAACTTTCTATACATTTTATTAAACAGCCAATGTTGTCTAGGTACTACTATGTATTCTGTTTCTCTTAATCCTGGGAAAGAAAGCCAAATATGATGAATTAGTGAAGAAACAGCAGATGACATAAGTGGAAAATAATCATTGGAGAAAAAAACATTATAAAGAATTATGGGATTTCTTTCTTTCCTTTTTTCTTCTTTCCTTCCTCTCTTCCTTCTTTCCTCTAAATTACCCTATCACATTGTAAGCATCTTTCTTAAAGATAGGAGTTAGGTAAATCATTAACCGTAAATGATTACGGAATAGTAAGAAGACTTCATTACTTTGATGGATGCACTACTAAGTCATAGCATTCATGGCACATGTTCATCCAATGAAAAACAAATCCATCCCCATCTGAAAAACAAAGCTAACCATTCCCTAATGAAGTATCAACCTATTATCCTGTCTACCTTTGCATCTTGAATGCTCAGGTTTGACAAATTAAAGAGAGAAAAAGAGATCAGCAACATCTTGTCCACAAATCCAGGTACCCATGATTCCTAAGGTTCTCTATACCGTACCATTGTTTGGGTTTTTGTGCTTTAAATTTAAAAGCACCATCCTGTGGGAAAGGAAAGATTTGTTACTCTTTTATAAGGAAGTATAAAAGGAAAGATTAGTTACTCTTTTATAAGGAAGTATATAACAAAAAGTTGTCTGAGAATTTTAATTTGAGACTCCAGCAGCAAAACTACGCAAAAGCCACAAACAACAACAATAAATGAGTATGTTAATGTGACCAAAATGTTAAAGGAAGCATTCCCAGCTCAAATGAATTGTAATAACAAAAAGATGTTCCAGGAAATGTTCCTCAGTAAAGTTGTAAAAGCAATCATACTAGCTAATCATAGGATGTAACTGGATGTAAATAAACAAAATGTAAATGATGCTGTATCATGTACACAGGATGAAGTGAGCTGAGCCAAGGAGGGGCTTGAGGAGGGGTCCATCCTATTGAAAAATGTATAAAAAGTCTTTCCAAAATTGTGATAGTGTGCTTCACAATCTCAATCCACTTTGGAAGGAGTTGTGAGGACCTTGCCTTTGCAAATGCAATCCAATAAACTTTTCTTTGTTGTACATCGGAGTTGTCTGTCGAATTAGTTAGTATAAAATTATTAGGTATTTTCAAATCTCATAATACTGTTGTGTAGACACGAAGTCACCTGCTCCTTAACTTTCTTACTGTCAAGCATGTTTGGGGGGGGATGTCAACATGGTGAGCCAAACACCCCCGTCTTTGTATGCATTTGATGCAAATGGCACAAATTAAAATGAGGTCATAGTTTGATTACCTGGCTGCATCTGCCAGTGATTCCCCACTCCAACCCCCATGGACACCCATGATTACTGTGGTGAAATGTATCATATTTCTATTTAAATCATAGTAATTATTTCTAAATTTGCATCTTTACATATTCATTAGAACATATTTTATGCAAATCTAGTTTGTCATTCTGCGGGTTGCATTTCTGGTATCCTTTTTTATTTGTCCCTTTCTTTCCTTTTTTTCCACAACATGTAGGTAAATGAACCTTGCTCTTTGAACATTACCTCTCCCACAGTTGCATCTGTAGCTAAATTATTTTTAACTAAAACAAAACACAAATATCCCAAAGTCAATAAGCTATATATTAACTATCAGAAGAAAAAGGTGTGTGATGCTCAACAGAATATGATGTTTAATCTTACAATGATTTAATTCTTATGAATCAGATGTTTTTATTAAAATAAGTATCTTAATTTTACTGCATTCTTTGTCTTTTGCTTGTTGCTCTCTAACTCTTTCTTTCTGGGAACATACACACAAAACACAAACACAGATGCACACAGAATAAATACATACACATCCATATTAGCACACTTATACACAATGAGTTTGCTGCCAAGTTTCACTATTTAGAGGTCTTGAATGATTATTGTATCTGTCTTTCTCTTTTACTAAGAAATGTAATTACAATTCTAAGAAAGATTTAAAAAGTGAAGTCTTGTAGAATGACTTTAAAAAAAGAAGAAAATTTTCCTTCTAGAGCAGTGACGGCAAATTTTTTAGAGACCAAGTGCCCAAACTGCAAGTTTCTTATATGTGTGTGTGCGTACAAGCATGTGGCGGAGACCCCAAGACCAGCTGACTGAAACTTCTGTTTTCCTGCAAATGATGGCGAGAAATGCAATGGAGAAATGTGATGGAGCTGATCTGGGGCAATGGCACACATGGCCACAGAGAGGGCTCCGAGTGCAACCTCTGGCATGCATGCCATAGGTTCACCACCAGTGTTCTAGGGTGAAAAAAAAATAAGGCTCAAATTCATTCATTTTTTTAGTATTCACTCCTTTGGTCTCATTCCTCCCTGTGGAATGAACTCCCTCCGGAGATCCGTATTATTACAGATCTCCGGTGTTTCTGACGTGCCCTGAAGACCCATTTATTTCAACTAGCTGGCCTGGCCTGATACCTGGGGTTTTAATTTAAACTTAATCCTATTTTAAATTGAACTAATTTAAACCAATTTTAACTGTTATATTTTTAATCGTCTTTTTAATTGATTTTAGTTGAATTTTATCATAATGATTATGTTAATTTAGACAGCCTTATTCAATTATTTTAACAGGTTTTCAAATTGCTTATTGTATTCATGTTTTTACTGGCTGTGTACTGCCCCGAGTCCCTAGGGAAAGGGGGCGGTATACAAATCAAATAAATAATAAAATAATAAATAATAATAATTAAGCAAGATAAGCAGATAATATAAAAACATAAAAAACGCTCATCTGCCGCATTAAAATTCATGCCCACTATAAAATCTGTAAGAGAAAAGCATGATGTTCCATATCTGAATCAGTTACAATTGCTTCTCTCATCCAGATAACTTCTGGTTCTGGTCTCATACATAATGAAATCCTTAATTAATTCTGAATCCAAGATATTTAAGGCTTATTTGCTAATTGATTCCAGAAGCACATATAAATACTTTATTTCTTCAATTTTCCCTACCACAATAGTCCTATGAGGTAGTTTGCACTGAGTGACAGTGACTGGTCTAAAACACCACACCTTTCCCATGGCTAAACGGGGACTTAAACTCTCCCAGCCTGAGTCTGATACCTCAACCATAATACCAATTGTTTCTTCATCATTTCCAACACAATGAATTGTTGTTACTGAACTACCTGAGATATTATTTCTGTCTTTTCCTTGTCAAGCTCAGAAAGACGACTCCCGAGTTTTGATTTTAATTTCCGTTCTCCTTCCCACATATTCTGAGCATCGTGTGAAGTTACTGAAAGCGTATTTTCCTTCTGGACCTGAGCAGAAATTGAATTGCTTCTGAATAAAAATCATTACCAAGGAGCCCTTGAAATAGCCAAGACACCTTTATGTAGATACAGAATTTAATTTAGATAACAAAGATCACATTTTTGTGTGGAAATGGCAGATTGAATATAGTGCTAATGATCATGGTAAGTGAAGAGCAACAACTATACTGGCTCTGTAATTCTTCTCCAGACAAGCAGAAGACTTGAGGTTATCCATAAATGGTCCGGACAGTTGGATTACAGCTCTGGGAGACAAGTCCCAAAGTGCTTTTTCAAGAGGCAACTGGACTTTCTTGTTTTTTCTTTTGAAGACGTTTCGCTCCTCATCCAAAAAGCTTCTTCATCTCTGACAGGGTAATGGGAATTGGAAGGATATGAGCCGCGGTGGCACAGTGGTTAGAGTGCAGTACTGCAGGCTACTTATGCTACCTGCTGCCTGCCTGCAATTTGGCAGTTCATATCTCACCAAGCTCAAGGTTGACTCAGCCTTTCATCCTTCCAAGGTGAGTAAAATGAGGACCCAAATTGCTGGGGACAATATGCCGACTCTGTAAACTGCTTAGAGAGGGCTGTAAAGTGGTATATAAGTCTAAGTGCTATTGCTATTTATATTCCTTGCAGACAGCTGTTAATTTGCATCCTTTTAGAGGGTTGTTGAAGCACTTGGAGGTTTATTTGTGTCCTCAGGGTCACCTGAGTAGTGCTCCTGGTTCCTGTAGTCTGCAATTTGTTTCCTTTAGAAATCCATTCCTACTCCCACACATTCAAAGGATGTTTATTCTGAACACTACTCAGATGACCCTGAGGACACAGCTAAACCTCCAAGTGCTTCAATGACCTTCTAAAAGGAGGCAAATTAACAGCTGTCTGCAAGGAAGATAAATCCTTGCATTCCACACTATCCTGTCAGAGCTGAAGAAGCTTCTTGGATGAGAAGCGAAATGTCTTCAAAAGAAAAAACAAGAAAGTCCACTTGACTCCTGAAAAAGCACCTTTGGGTGACATGGATGACTGAGAATCTCTACAGACTTCTGGGAGACAAGGTTATAGCCATCTTGCTCAAAACACAGTCAGACTCTTTAAAAAGAGACTGGGTTGGTAGCTGCACAAGAAAACAACAGCCAATCGCCAGCTATCCACACACCAATCAACCGAAAGGAAGGCAGCATATAAATATCATGCATAGAATAGCCCAAAGCACACATTCTGGTAGACAGACGTTCCCTGAGGATGGGCTCTAGGACAAATCTGAAGCTTGGAAGACTAGCCCTCTGGTCCCAGAGACCAATCCAGATTGGATCTTGCAGTGCTTGAAATTTTTCATTTGGCTATGCTATAGTCTAGTTATGATAAAAACTTTCTCAAAGAATCATGATTTTTTAAATTAATGTTATTGGTTATAGAGTTGAAATATTAATATCTAATAGTAAAAAGTATATTCTAAATTTTCAAAATATTCTATTAGTCATAACTTAGATTCAGAACTCCAATAGCCCTCAAAGTAAATACATTTTGGTAAATTACCAATAATACCAAGTCTCCTGTCATGTTTTTTGTTTGTTTGACCATCAACTAAGTAGAGTCAGATCTGATTAGTGTTTGGAATGGGAGATCACAGAAAAATCCCTGAACTACAGGTAGTCCTTGATTTATGATTGGTTGTTTAATGACCATTTAGAATTATGACAACCTCAGAATGAGTGCTTGTCTGGAGGTTCTAGCAGGAGAGTGCAGCTATCATATAACTTTGACCAAAGTTCTGTCTGGGAAGGTTGTCCTCTTCCACCAAGCTCGGGAGGGATGCACATGGAGCAATGAGGGAGGAAGACGATATTCGACAATCCAGACAGATCAGCGCTGGTGATCAATGGAGTGAAAAATATTGTAGCCAGATCGCTCTCGCATCCAAAATGTGTGTTTTATGGCCCAATGATTTGTGATGTCAAATTGATAACAACATTTTACAAGCTTGGTTTATCCTACCTTATCTTTTTTTTTCACAGATTTGGCTGGATATCTGAAAATAAGTATAACATTATGTTAAGATTTTAATATATTTTTATCCTAAAATTCTGAAAACGTGTAACTGCTAATCCCAGACCAGGGGTGTCAAACTTGATTTCATTGACGGTCACATCAGGGTTGTGTTTGACCTTGGGGGGGCTGGAGTGAGCGTGGCCAGGGTAGATGTGGCCAGCTTGACAACACTCATGTGGCCTGAGCACTCTGCCAGTGAAAACAGGCTCCTAAGCTCCGTTTTCGGCTGTGACAGCTTCTTGAAACCATCTGCTAGCGAAAATGGAGCTTGGGAGGTCCACCCATAGCCCTCGCCTCAAGGGTGCATTCTTATAGAATTTTAATACGTTTTGGCTAGGAGTATCAGTGGCCTAATAGTCTGGTTCCAAATGAGACAGAATTTTACATTAATTCCAAAAAAAGACGCCCATACCTTTCTTCAAATGATGCTTCACTTAAACTGCTCTCATCTTGTGGCTGATGTGGATTATTACAAAGCTGTTGACTGACCTTCTGTTTAGAATTCTGCCTTTTATTTTCGCTTTTTCTTGTAGCTTTTAAACTGTAGGATTTTTTCAAAATAAAATAAAAAATTGGACACCATTTTAAAGATAATTTTATTTATAAAAAAGTTAAAATATAAAAATAAAATGAATGCATATTACTAAGAATCAACGAATGGCAAAATTTGTAATCTCTGGTAGGATACTGGATTCAAACTTATATGAATAAAGTGTTAATTGTTTCAATGTAATGATATATAGCTCTATGCATCTGGGAAAAATCTGAAATGAAGCCCTAACACACCTATCATAATGCTTCTCAGTGAATCAAAGGAATTTTGGATATTTCTATATCAGTACATGAATACCATATTTAAAATCAAGTAAGAATTCTGAAGCACAAATAATAATTTTATTATTAGATTTTTATCCCATGTATATACATTTAAAACTCAAGGCAGCAAACACACCTAATACACCTGCCTCCTAATTTCCCCACAACAGCAACCCTGTGAAGTGAATTAGGCTGAGAAAGAATGACTGGCCCAAGGTCACAGAACTGGCTTTCGTGCCTAGAGGAGGCATGGAACTTAATCTCCTGGTTTTTAGGATAGTATTCTAACCGTTATAACCATGGTCACATATGACTGCTCTCTGAGTCAAGTGGCGTCATTGACTGCACTTACACAGATCAAATTATCTCAGCTCTGCACCCTTAATAACATGTCCCAACTATCAAGACTGGAACCTATGGTCACCATCACTCTCATAACATTCTGCAAAGAGCAGAAGATTTCTGTCATTAGAGAGCTTTCACTACTAGGAAGAGAAAAAGCCAGAATAGCTACTGCATACATAATAACCAATTATACTCTCAAGTCTCAAGCCTTTCATTTTGAAAATTTCTCAAGCAGACACCATCAGTGGAGATTTGAACTCATTGTGATTATGTTAATAAGCAAAATGAGTAGTTTTCATAGTTTGGAAAAGGAGAATGTATAGAGAAGTTTCCTACAAATCTATAGAAAATGAGCAGGATGGAATCCTGTCAACCTTCACAACTACTAATCGATCTTCAGTACAGGTAGTGTCAATTTATAATAATTTGTTTAGTGACTTGTTACAGAGCCACTGAAAAAAGTGACCCATGACCATTTCTATTTATGACAGTTCCAGTGTTCCAGGTCATATGATGACTTTTTGCAATCTTCTGACAAAGTCAACAGTACAGCCGATTCAGATGGCCTGTCAGACAGTGTTACTAACTTAACAACTGCAGTGATTCACTTAACAACTGTGCCAAGAAAGGTCATAAAATGTGGCAAAAGTCACTTAACTGTCTCGCTTAGCAGTAGAAATTTTTGGCTCAATTGTGGTCATAAGTCGAGAACTACCTGTACTTAATCAGTTTTAGCTAGTCTGGTAGCAAAGAGAAGCAGGATAGATTTATTACAGGTTTATTATAGGTTTATTGTGAAGTATTTTCAGTCAGACACAAGGTAAGGATGTACGATGATTTTTATTTTGGTAATTTCAGTTGTTTATATTTATTTTAAAAATATAAAATATTGCACCTGATTGATCCTTAGTCAATCTAGTTATTATTGGATGGGAAAATACCTAGGAATCCAAGTGCTGCTGGCTATGTCAAGTTAAACAAAAAATCCTATAAATTATCAATGATAAACTAAATTCATATTACAAAGAAAATTGTGTGGAAATAGTGACAGGAATGTCTTGAGGCTGTCTTCACCTTTATTCCAATTGTTACTTAAAATTTGAAGACTATAATTTAATGATGGATGAAAACTCTGGAAGCAAAAGACCTGAGTTTTAGTCATGACACTATGTCATGTTCAGTCATGACTAAAGAAAAGACTGATTATAGAACATTTAAAGCAATTTATTATAATTACAATTCTTACCTGAGAAAACAATGATTTTAAACAATACTCATCCAGTTAAACTAATGTTTGGTGTTAAGATAACTATCTATGTTTTGGTTACATTTGTAATACTGTATGCCTTAAGTAGCTGAAAACAACACAATACGGTTTAAAAGGAAAGTACATTACAACAGTGCATAAAATTAGTCAAATCAGTTTATATAAGAGAATCAACTTAATGTTATTGCTATACTCACCCTGGACAAATTACTTCCTTTTTATTTGCTGGGAAAACACTTTCTGCTGTATTATGCAGGATTTTACTTATTGAATGTTTTTGCTCTATTTTCTCATCACTATTCACAGCCAACACTTCAGCATTAGCGATTTTGTTCCCTTCAGATTCCAAATCCTTTTTTATTTTTTCTTCTTCAATCTAAAAGTGATATATTGAAATACTGCCTTAAGAACAGCAATAAAAATATCAATAAAATCATTTGCTCTATTAAAGATTTTTGCTAAATATTTCAGAACAGCCCTAGAAAAGAAAATGATCACCCAACATTATAATTACAAATTAATAATTAGTACGGTCTAATCAGAATTAATGCAAAAATCATATACATTAGTATTTATTTATTTATTTTATTTTATTTTATTTCTATACCGCCTCCCTCCCGAAGGACTCGTCATTAGTCATAGGAAAAATGCATTAGAAACACACATTTTATAAACAGAACAGATATTATTTTAAAAAGTGATCAACATTGTACTACAGAAACTAAATATTAGAAATGTTTCACACAGAGCAAAAAAAATATTAGGGCAGCTCTACAACTGGTCAGCCCTACAACTCAGATTAAATCCAATACCCTGACATGGAGCTGTTTGGAAAGATGGCTTAATTGTGAAGCAGAACCACCAAGCACATGTGATTCTGCGTAGTTGACCACATAAAGTGGAGAGTGAGAGCTCCCTCTCTTACCCTCTCTTGCTCTTTCTATTCCTTTGGCAAGAGCATGTATCCTATTGGCTATCAGACTGTCAGTGGGCTATGCAGGGGTAATTTTGTAGGCTGTCTTGAATCCCAGGCTTGGTGTCAGGGTTCCACACAGCATCCACAATTTAATCAAAATTCCAAAGAAACAAAAATCCTTAGAATGAGATTTTATTGAAGACATTATATTGGTATGTCTGTAGAAAACCCAAATCTGAAAAGCCTGCATTTTCTTCACCCAGCTAAAGTGAAAGTTCCTTCCCCCAATCCATCACATGCCACCTTCTGCCCCAATCCACTCCAGGTGGTAACCAGAGTTCATCATCCCAGGCCGCCCATCAGGTTGCAAGCGAAAATATCCTTGCTTTTGGTGAGAAAGAATGTGAAAAGATAAGTCTCCAAGTTAGCTACTATCTAACTTTAACTCCCCAACATTCCATCTTATAATTGTGGCAAGACTAAAAGAGCTAACATAATACTTGTAGAAAAGAATAATAATATAAAATCCACACATATATATTTCTTTTACTCGTAACAGACCCCTCATTTCAACCCTGAGCTACAAATATGTTCCTTTATTGGTATCAGTCACAAATGCTGGGTTTTTTTCTGTTCTAATGGAATATATATTCCAATTTTCCCCTTTAATAAACTCTCAATAGTCTACCAAATTAATCACATACATAAAGAAATAGATCAAAATAAAGGCTCTATCAAGTGCAGCGACCTAGAATTTTCATTGTCTCACCAATAACTTTATTTGGAAGGAACAATGTGACATTGGTTTCACCTTGCCTTCTTCTAAGATTTTTTCCCTATTTTTCTCACTGTGGCCTACAGCTTTGGGGTTCCTTAGGGTTTTCATACTAACAAAGCTTGAATTACTTCAATTCAAGGTCAACTAAAGCTGCTACCAATTGAGGTTTTACATACATACTCAAAAACCCTCCCATCTGTTCTTTCTGCAGGGCTGATGCTTGAAGTTATAATAAGACAATGGCTGATTTAGTAGAAGGATATATATCCATTTGAGACATGCACTGGATTCTTTCATCACCATCCAAGGTCAATCTTTCTGAAAGTTCCCTTTCTTCATGTTCTGAGGGAAGGGAATTAACCAACTGGACATCCTGGTTCTTTCTTCTTGTCCTGAGGGAAGGGACATCCAGTTCTATTACATACATCCCTATATCTTCCATTAAGAGAATCTTTAATTACAGTCAGCAGGTGACTGTATTGGTTTGGTTGCATTTCCTTCTCTTTCTCAAATCAAAATCAAATCAAATTTTATTTGTCACATACACAGTCATACATGATATGAAATGCAGTGAAATTCGTATGTGACCGTTCGCGACCATAGAGAGTAGAGCAAGAGAATAGTCTAGATAGGGTAGGAGAATAAGTTAGGAGTGAGATAGATTATGGGAATACTGTTTAGTCCTAGGTTGTTATGGTTTATGGTTTAGGGTCTGTATTGCCTGTGGGAAGGAGCTTCTCCTTTTTTTAAATATAATAACTTTTTAATTATTTTTTGTTTTTAACATACAAATCCTTGCATGAACAGCGTGTTACCAGGTGGTCATTCCTTTTTATACAATCAAATTCATATTGAACATATTTAATACAATTGCTTCTATTATTTAGTTAATCGAAACTTCATTTTATCCATCTTAATGCCCATCCCTATTTTCTATGTATTCTTTCTTTTATTGCAA
>JANHFJ010003655.1:43383-57695 GCA_032468195.1 Cerberus rynchops
AGCATTACTACCTAGTAATGCTACCTAGTAATGCTTATATTTGGTGGAATAGCATTGGAAATGCAAAAATGATACTGCTATTCAGAGATTTATTTTGGGGGCATTGCCAAACTATTGTATTTTTATAGCTGTTGCAAAAACTCCCAGGCTCATAATACTAAATGTGTGCAGTTGTATGCATTATAAAGATGCACCTCTTAAATGTATAGCCAAAAAGAACTATATATTTTATTGCTGTTGTTCTTGGGCTGTTGACTTAAATCCAGCTAACATTATTTGCTTTTTGTTGGGTTGGTGTGTCAGTTCCTCTGCAAAAGGTAATTTTTTCTGGCTTCCATATTTTCCAATGGCAGGTTTTTTTTTTACATTTTCAATGTTTTATTTTAAATAATTTTGAAGGCGATATTTCTATAGATTGGGTGTGGACACATTTAACATGACCTATTGTGCCTCTTACTGTTACGGCTCTAGAGCAAAAAAATCCAATAGTGGTTTGTTTCAGGCTTCCATTGTTCTCTTTTGCAGAACATTTGAAATAATTTGAGCGCTTTTGCTCTGTCTGAACGCTTGGTACCCAGGAAGTCACAATGAAATTTTGTTTTCTAAAATAAAAACAAAACATTTTTTTCTTTTTCGTTAAAATGTCTAAATTTAAATGGGGCTAAATAAATCGATAAATCAATATATGCTTAGAAACTGAATAGAAACAGTCTGATTTGTTTTTACTTTTTTCTTACATACAAAATAAATAATAAATCTTTGGAAATACATGCACTTTTCACTTTGCATTTAAAAAAATTAAACATGAAGGCATGGAACCACACCACTTGCAGCAAAACTATCTGCTTTTGTCAGACTTACAATATTTTATACAATAATTAAATACCTGGCTGTTTGGTTTTCACTGCTTACTTTTCTAAGTATGTTTTTACATTCTAACAAAAAAAGGTGTTCTGAAAGTCATTTCATGCATATAATAATTTAAATTGTTTTATAAATTAAAAACTACAAATTAGACGGTTATAGCTTTTGTTTATTGCAGGTATTGGATGGCAAAGAAGAAATTGAAAAACAACATAGAGAGAACATCAAGCAGCTAAATAGTGTTGTTGAATGCCAAGTGAAGGATCTTACACGACTTCAAGTAGATTTTGAAGATCTTGAAGAAAAAAACAGAAGTGCACAAGCAGCTCTTGATAATGCATACAAGTAAGTTTGTTATCAGAATAATGAATCAGGGCCAGAAATGCTTTGCCTTTATAGCACTTAAATATTGCGTTGTGCAATATGTGTGGTATTTCATTTTAAAATATCAAACAATATGGTAGGAATAAGAGAAGGCTTTGCTCTCATAGAGGGTATATCCAGCATGTTGTATTGATTCTGACCTACCAGCCTTCAAAAAGGACCTTGAAAAGCTGTCGTCTCTTCTCACCTTCCCCTGTCACTGGGCCAGGATGATATCTGTGCCCATTTTAAGCTGTGGTTTTTAACTGTCTGCAGCCAATATACTCTACATTTAATGGTACTTCAATGTTTTACTCCTATATCAACTATAATGGCATGGGGATAGCCATATAAATTGAAATAATAAATAATACATTAATGAAATAACAGATTTTATCAATTATTAAGTTTTGAGCTTCTACATGGTCAGCACATTTTTCCTCGATTCTTCTTCCTATATCCCCCAAATCCATTTTGATTGTTTGATTATTTGCTCTTGGTTACCGTTTAATATTTTGTGTTTATATAATCTCTTTGTGTTATGTTATTTCAGATTTATTTTCTTGGTTTATTGTTTGTTTTTGTATATCACAGTGCCCACAGCCACGATGTCTGAGCTGGGTAACTTTATAAATCTGTCTAAACTAAAAAGAACCTGTCTTGGAAATTATTTCTAATCCTAGATCACATTTGGAGGATACCAAGATATAAATATTCAGATAACAATTCATGGGAACCTTTTTTCCCCCCAGAGAACTTGCAGATCTCCATAAAACTAATGCTGCAAAAGACTGTGAAGCGCAAGAAGCAGCATTAAGCCATGAAATTAAAGTTAAGGAGGAGCTGGGTTTAATTCTGGAAAAGGCCCAGGAGGAGGCTCATCAACAACAAGAAGCTTTAGCAATTCAGGTAAGTGTTCGTTGAATACATCTTGCCAGGTGGTATTATAATATTGTATTTTGCAATGTATTTTGCAGTGCTTTGACTTAACATCAAAGAATGCATCTTGAAATAGCTTGTGCCAGATAGCTAGTTAGATGTCATCAGGCCATGTTTAAATCTTAGGTATATACAGACAAATGGTCACCACCTGCGTTTCTTCCCAAAACAATGTTGAATTTAATACATTTCTTTATCCACTGTTTTCTTTAGCATTACTTCTCTCAACTTTGCCAAACATGATACTGTTTCTACTAATTGTATGTCCAAAGTTTGTAAATTTCTGCTTTCTGATCCATTTCCTCAAGGAAGCAGTGATCTTTGTTTTGATCCAGAAGTGATTGGATGATCCTTCTTACCATCCATGGTATTTTGATTGCTATTTCCAAATTAATACTTTGAAGATTTTACTTGCTCTTTCTCTGAGCCTAGCTTTTGCAATCATACTACAGTACCATTGCTTTTACTATTCTGATTTTTTTGTTATTGAAATGGCTCTATCTTTAATGGTCCTGTTATAAATATTTTAAACATATTTAATATTATGAATAGATGAATTATATTAAGACTGTTAATATAAGAAACCTGTTATATTCTGACTGTTAATCAGAAACCATTAAGATGCTGAAACATTTTGAGTAAAATATATGGAATGTTTATATAGTTCTAATTGATTAATACCTTTGAATGTTGAAGGATTTGTTTGTTTATTTATTATGCTGCCCATCTCACCGTTGCATCAATTCAGCAGCAACATCTGTCTGTTGTGCCATTCAATTAAAGCATTGTTCTTTTACCTCAAATTGTTTGCTGGTGATCCATACCATGGCTAAAAAAATGTTAATTTGTTAAGCAGAATAATTGTTTCAAACATGAATTTCCTAAATCTAGCAACCTGAATATATTGTATGATACTAGTAGATTAAAATGTGCTAGATTTGCATCTTTAGTGTGTGGTCCATTGTATCTTTATTTCTGTTGTGTAGGTAGCAGACTTGAGAATTGCATTGCAACGTGGAGAACAACAAGCAGCTAGAAAGGAGGATTATTTACGCCAGGAAATTAGTGATCTTCAGCAGGTACCATAGCAGTTTCTTTCTTCTGTATGGTTACAAAACTACACTGACAATTCTGATTTTCTTTCAGTGAGCAGAAGTAGAAATAGAAGACAGAAAAGGAGAAAACAATAGATTCTTTGGTAGTACTAGAAAGATGTTATTTCATTCCACATACAAAAACTAGACTAGGCAAAAGATGGAATAAAAATCAGTGGTGCCTATTTGAATCACCTCAAATTTGCAAAGGGTGTTGTTCTCTTCTCATAAGACCCAGAAAAGCTACAAAGACTCATACAAGAACTGCACAAAGCAGGAGAACCATTTGGCTTAAAAATAAACATGAAAAAGAGCCATATTATAAAGAATGAGGAAAAGTTTCTTTCCAGAGGCAATACAGACACTAAACCAGATACCACAAGAACACTAAGGACTATAACAGGAACCATGATTGTTTATACATATACATGATGTACTCACCTTCCCAACTACCCCCCAACTTATTCCTGGTCTATTTCCTACCCTACCCTACCCATTCTGCCCTAACCTACCTGTGGTCGTGAGTGGTTACGTAAGCATTTCACTGCATATCGTACCATGTATGATTGCGCATGTGACCAATAAAATTTGAATTTGAATTTAATAAATTCACCAAAGAAAGAAAAAAATAATAGCTGGAGAAGAACTAGATACAGTAGACCACTACACATACCTTGTCCAATGGATTCTCAGTGGAAGGAGATACAATAAAGGAAATTGAAAGACATGTTAAATGTGGTTGGCAGGCATTTGGTAAGCTAAGCATAATTTTCAAGAACAGCCTCCCATGCCTGAAGAGAAAAGTTTTCAATCAGTGTGTGTGAACTGTTCTAACATATATCAGTGAAACCTGGACATTAATCTCATAATCAATTCAAAAGCTATGAGTGGTGCAAAGAGCCAAGGAAAGATGCATGCTCAGCATTACAAGACACGATAGAAAGACCTGCATATGGATTAGAGAACAAACAAAAGTATATAATGTCATCAAGAGAGTAAAAGAATTGGTATGGAAAAGGGCTGGTCATATAGCAAGAAGAACTGATAGCAGGTGGACCAAAGGCAGTCATAGAATGGATCCCACCTGATGAAAAGTGTGCACAAAAGAGACCTAAAACGAAATGGATGAGTGACATCAGAAAGTATTGTGGGCCCAATTGGCAAAAGAAAGCTCAGGACCGTATCAGTTAGAAACATATGGAAGAGAATTTCATCCTGAATAGACAATGGCTAGAATGTTAATGACAACACCGTGCATTCCAAATATTTTAAAACTTTTTAAAAAAAATTCAAACATGAAATAACTCTTTCAACTTTACTGGAAATGTTCTTAGCCTGGCATGCCCTTATTTGGAGCTCAAACCACTTTTAATAAGATCAGAACAATCCAGACAAGATCACCATGACCAATTTCCCAATTAAAACAGTTACTCTAAGCTCTGAGCAGGCGGTTCAAAATGCAATGTACGCTTCTGTTAAGATATTTGAATTCAACTTAGCATTTGTGTATGAAATATTAACGTAATTGTTCAGTAGCAGAATTTATCCTCCTTAGAAATGTTAATTGTGTTGGAAACAACAGTGCACTGCACGTAAACACTAACTAACATTCTTTGGGTTGTGTTTCCTGTAAGGAATTTGACCGTATATAATGGCTCTGGCAAAATTTCATGTTACTTGTGATTTTCTTGAACACAAGTGATACTTACCTGCTTAAAATTTCAGAGACTTCAAGAAGCTGAGACTCGCAACCAAGAACTCAGTCAAAGTGTTACATCTGCAACTAGGCCTTTACTCCGGCAGATAGAAAACTTGCAAGCTACTCTGGGAGCACAGACCTTGTCATGGGAAAAACTAGAGAAAAATCTTTCTGAGAGACTTGGTAAGGAAAAAAACATTGTCAGTCTCTTAGACCAAATGTGTCAGAAACCTTTTATGCAGAGCACTTTATTTGATTGTGGATATGCACATATTCCTGGAAGAATTAAACATGTATCTGAATCTGACATTTCTGTTAGGAACATTAGACTGCCTGTGATATCATGACTAATTCATGTCCAAAAAATGAATTGTATAGAGCTACCTAAAATTGGCTCTTTGGTTGTAGTCATGTTAATAGAATGAATGAACCTCATGCTTCATTTTAAATCTTGCTTGGCCATATCAATCTGTTTTTCCAAGATTAAAAAATAGGTTGGCTTTGTTTGCATGCCAGTGCTGAATTTGCATCTGTTGTCAATCTAGTGTGGAGACACTTCTTCCATACGCCACCCTATCTTGTATGTTGCCCTCCAGGCAACTATAGTCTTTTATTCTGTTTTTCATCTCATCAGAATTTTTTTTATTCCTTTCAATCCACAATAATTCTTAGTAGTAGAAAGGCTCTTATTTGGCATTTGTTTAAAAACAAGTCAGTAAAATTAGAAAACAGTTGTTCAGTGAGAGAGAATGGAGATGGGATATGGCAGGTAAACTTTCTTATCTTTTGTTCAATGGTGAAATTCAGCCAGATCGCATCATATCGCCCGAACTGGTAGTAGAGATTTGAAATTGGCCCCACCCACCTGCCCCTGCTCTTATCCTTCCTTATACAAGCTTTGTTTTTGTTTTTTTTACTTACCTTAATCAGCTGTTTGGAGCGTCTACGGAGCCTTTCTGATGATCCCTGTTGCCTCTAGTGCCTCTAAAAGCAGTTTAAAGAGCCGTGCATTTGGTGCTCATGCACGCGCACTGAATCAGTAGCAAAACCGGTCAGATTCCACCCCTGTTTCGTTCACAAGGTTGTTTCATTCCCCATTGCCACTTTTTACAGTGGGAAAGCAGCCTATACAAATATGGAGACCCACACTCAAAATATTTCCATTTTCTTGCCTGTGCAGCACATCCGAAGGCCAAACTAGATGAGCGTAGAAATTTAATGTATCTTGTTTTTCCTCTTAAAAATAATAAATGTATGGTAAAGTAGCTATTGAGTATAGAAGGCAAATGAAGGAAAAGTTCATCTTTGTCATCTTATGCTTATGTCCTGAAGAAATTTTTCTGCATACCTGCCATTATCCTAGTGGCAGATTTCTGCCCATGAAAGTAGAGCTTTGGGGGTTGGGGAGAAGGGGTTATTAGAATTGACACATAGAGAAGAATTAAGCTCCCCACAGTGCAGGCTAAGCCCATGCCTGGCAATGATTTTCAAAATAACTATATCAGATTTAATGTATTGGATTGACTAGTTTGACTGATGACTGCTTGGGCTTCCCTGACAACATTTTTCATCAAAAGTTGTGCTTTTTAAAATCCCAGATTGTAAACTACATAAGAATTCTTAGTGCACCATATTTTATTTTTTTTTTGCCACTAGGTGAATCTCAAGCTGCCTTAGCAGCACAGACTGAAAGAGAACGTGCTGCTACAGAAGAACTTCTTTCCAACAAAATCCAGCTTTCTTCCACTGAATCCCAAAATAGTCTCCTGAGGCAAGAAAACAGTCGACTTCAAGCTCAACTTGAAGGAGAAAAATCCAGGCTAAAGAAACTAGAAAATGAAAACAATCGGTAAAATTTTATAATCTCTCAATTTCTGTAAAAAACGCATGCACATGGTTCAATGAATGAAGTTGGGATGTGATGGAGGTGTAATTTTAAAATTTTTTCTCAAAGTAACTGCTGTAATGCTAATGCATATGAATTAGGATCTTAACCACTGGTACGTTTGTGAATTGGTGCTATTATCACCACATGCACCACTGCGTGGCAACCAAATCCATCTGTAGTGTTGATAAACACAGAAGGTGATAATATCACATAGCCAAACTGATTGAGTATAGATTTTGTAGTCATTTTATATTTTTGTAAATTATAAGTGTCATAATTTAGTAAACAGTTGCACATTAATGCCAGTTCAGGATATGGGTAATATCTCTTTTCTGTAATTTCCTTTTCACAAAGGTATGAAGTTGAGCTAGAAAATCTTAAAGAAGAATATGTCAAAGTTGTTGAAGGGGCAAAGAAAGAAAAGGTTTGTTTAACTAACGATTCTTTGTATAATGTTGCTTTACCAGGAAAAAGAATCAATAAATATTATTTTGTTTTCTTCAGATGTTATTATCTACTCAGTTAGAAATGGAAAAAATGAAAGTTGAACAAGAAAAAAAGAAAACAATATTTGTCCAAGAATCTGCAAGAGAAAAGGTACTTGATCTTGTCTGCCCAATAATTCTGGATGTGAAAAACTTAAACAAATGTTGGAAGATGGGAGATATTTTGAATTTTAGTACTTTAGTTTTGGTTTATGGCTTGAAAGTATTATCTTTTCTAGTCAACATCAATATAGGTTTTGCATTGTATATATTATATGCTTTGGATAACCCAGGATCTTTCTAATGCATGGCCTACTATTTCCTGTTTCATTGCCTTTCCCCTACTGATTTTGTTTTTTTCTTGGTTGTATTAAGAAATCTTACTCTGTTGGAATATTAACTCAGACATAATTTGAGATGTTTGTTTCATTGTATAAAATAAACTACAGCACTGATTCAAAACAGTAATGATTTCAGTGAAGCATCAGGTGCTAATAGAAAATTGAAAACTCATTCTGCTGCCTGAGCATTTTCCAGTGAATAGCAGGTTCTGCATAGAACTTAAAATGAAAGGGATAAATCTAGAGCCCTGGTTGCTAAGTGGTTAGAATGCACCATTGCAGGCTAAACTCTTTGTCTAGCCTGGAGTTTGATCCTGATGGAGCTCAAAGTTGACTCAGCCTTCCATCCTTCCAACGTTTGTAAAATGAGAACTCAGATTCTCGTTGGCAATTTGCTGACGTTGTAAACTTCCAAGAGAGTGCTGTAAAGCATTATGAAGTGGTATACAAGTCTAAGTGCTATTGCTATTAAACTATTTGAAAATAGGACAGTTCTACTTGTAAGAGAAGAAATTGCATTTTCTATGTCTGCGTTAATTGGAATTTATTATCTTTCCAAAATGCTATTTTGCATAGTTTTCTTTTTTCTTTTTTTTCCCAGGAGCGTAAATTATACATTTCATCAACAATGGAAACTGTGTCCAGCACCCCAACCCTCTCACGCTCAAGTTCCATAAGTGGAGTTGATATGGCAGGACTCCAAACATCCTTCACATATCAGGTATTGCTCTTTATACATTTCAACCCTTTTTGACTGTTTGTGCATGTTTCTGAAACATTATGTTTACAACATTTTATTAGTATTTTAGTTGAATCACTAAAAGCTTCTTTGCTCAGACGAGGGCATATTTTCAAATAGTTTTATCACTAAATGTGAAATAGGAATGATAAAGGCTGCACAGCAAAATATGGGGCATAAATAAAATTAGATTTTTGTCTTAATCCACTTTTGGTGAATTCAGATTAAAGTTTATATATCCTGTGTAAGATCAAATAATAAAACTATTTTGCAGTAAACTTTCCAGAACATTAATAACAGCAATCATTTTGCTATTATTATTTCCAAGGCATCTTTTAATCTCTTAAAAGTTACATTCATCTGTCATCTGTAATCACTTTCCAAACAATTAAATCTTTACAAGAAATGAAAAATACATTAGGCTGTAAAAATAGTGACCACCTAGAGGTAGTTAATACCTGTCATGGCTATGCAGGGATATCTGACTGCTTGGTCTATCTATATTGCCATACTGTGACATTTTATTAGCATACTTTTCAGAGTTTTTTTAAAAATCAACATTATTATGGTACAAAATTATAAATAGTTTGGCTCCAGTCTAACTTGTATTTGCTCAGTATTCAATTTCATGGTTATATCCCATTGCAGGATGACCAGTATGACCATTCCTTTGGTTCAGTGTCTGCAAGTGGGACCAATCTATATGATGTAATGAGAATGGGAGCAGGCTCAAGTATAATAGAAAATCTTCAGTCACAATTAAAATTACGGGATGGAGAGATTTCTCATCTTCAGGTAAACAGAAAATCATGTATTAATTCTTTAGATAATGTGTGATCAAGACTAATAATATGTCAAATTAATTAATTCATCTAGGTTCAACTGTAGTTGGATTAATATAATAGGACACTCATATGTTTTAGATTGCTTCTGTTGTTACAAGCCAAAAATAAGAAAAAAGTAATTGAAATAACGATTATTCCTCTTAATTATTTTGTGAAGTAACATAGCTGAGAGAGACCCTTAGGGAGGAAGAATCATTGCATAAGTAGACTTTTCCAAATGTTGATTTCATGAACTGCATCTCCTTAAATCAAATCTGAGCTTTTTTGCACGCTAGTAAAGTATTTTCATTGAGTCATTTTACTTTATCCTGTGTACATCAAGTTACAACATATAGAACTCTGCAGTCTTTCCCAAGTTCACAATGACTATTCAGACTTATGTTATTAATATTTATTGAATTGGTTTTAAGATGTGTTCTTTATTTGTATTAGGTTCTTATTTTGCAGACAGTACTATCTATATAAAATTTAGCTTTTCACAAGAAACACTTAACCAATGAAAAGCAAATTAAATTAAAAATTTAGTGAATGGGCTTTGAAATCTTATTCTCAAATATTATTTTAGTTGGAAATTGGAAACCTTGAAAGAACTCGATCAGTAATGGCTGAAGAGTTGGTGAAATTAACAAATCAAACTGATGATTTAGAAGAAAAAATTAAGGAGATCCCCAAGTTACGTGCACAATTAAGGGTAGGTTTCTGTCAATTTATTTCAGAATAAACTTAAAGGAGACTATTACTAATGTAAAACCATGCAGTGAACAACAGCAACAAACTTTTGGGCAACTACTATTATTTTTTTATAACAAAATAGTAAGTGGATAGTAATAAGTGTTGTTTTGACTGCATAAAAAAATCTTATATGAAACAAAAAAATGAATGACAGAAAAAGTAAGAATCTTTGTGGGAACAGTTTTATAATTACTGGACAATATTGTTCCAGGATTTGGATCAGAGATACAATACCATTCTGCAGATGTATGGAGAGAAAGCAGAAGAAGCACAAGAATTGAGATTGGACCTTGAGGATGTAAAAAATATGTACAAGACTCAGATTGATGAACTTCTGAAGCAAAGGCATAGCTAATTATTGTGCAGGTTTCGATCTAAAAACAATGTTGCATTAAACTGTAGAGCTGTTTCTGTAAATGTAGTTATTTGTAAAAACAAAATGTACTATAAAGTGATTATAATGTTGAGTAGATGTGATGGCAGGAATCATTGTGCTTTTATGATGACCGGCTGTCCGCCATTAAATTATTTGTTAATATTTAAAATCTTTTCTCTCCAGCTTACTCTCTTGTCTCTCATAGTATACATATTTACTTGTACAGTAACAACTTTAATTGTGAAAACCTACGATTGAAATTCTCACATTGATGGCATTGTACTGTGTCTTTATGCAAGTAAAAGGGATACAACTGGGATTCTCTTACCTCTGCAATGCTTGCATTGATTCCACATCTGCCCAAGAAATTGGGAATTTCGGGGGGGGGGGGATACAAAAAATTGGAAAAGAAAGCAAGGAAAAGTTCTATTGTGCAAAATACATTAATATGGCATTGATTAAAAAAAAAACGTATCTGGAAATTTGCACTGATATGGATTTACTTCTTCATACTTGCCTGTTCCTATCTAAATAGATATTTAAAGGAAAATACTGTGGGTACTTTAACTATATAAATAGCAATGACTTGATTTGCTATAGGCAATAAAAGAAGTGGGATGCCTTTATACCCTTGATATCCTGCTCATGTGATTTATTATTCTGCCTCTTTAAAGCAAACAACACAGAGCAACTTACATTTTAAAAGCAACCAGATACTCTCTACTTGCTACAGTTTGGTATTTTTTAAAATGTTTTGCTGTGTTTCAGCATAATGTAGAGAAACAGGTAACCTAACATTTATTAGTTTAAAGAATTGTGAAAGGCAATGCAGGGATATGTTTGTAAGAAAGTTCACATTCAGGTAGTTCTTTTTGCATCATGGCCTAATTCAGTGTGTGTCAATCTGCTAATATTTCAAAAGTGAGTGAACTTGATTCAAATGAGATGCAATGGTTTGAAAAATACTCTTCAAGAGAATATTTGTCAGAATATAAATGAGTCATAGTATTGTACTTGAAATTGCTTTTCTAGCTCTTTAACTGAAGCAGAAGAATCACAATATCAGTCTCTAATATTCATACGGTTTTCAGAATATTATTGTTGTCATCTTATTGTGGTTCATAGTTTTTACATGGTTATGAGGAATTTTTTTTTAGAAAATTAATTTTATCCTACTGAGATATTTGACTTGATAAATATTTTAAGGTTTTTAAAATATATGCCTAAAAAGTAAAAAATTGTTTGATACGTTTACCAAAAATTTTCCTGCTGGCAAACAGATTGCTCTCTGAAAATATGGTGAGGTATCTTACTTCTTAACTGATTAACGGAGAATTATCTTATGTTAGTAAGATTTGCTTTCCCTGGGCTAACTCTCCACAAAGGTTTCACTTAGCTTAAAGTAGAAACTTGGCAACTAACTTATATGAATCATACTCGGAAGAAATATAAGAAGAAGAAGAACCTGCAACTGAATTTTTCTGAATAGTTGAAGAAAGTGTTGTACTATGGAATCCTGCTACACTAAGGAAAATAAAATTTTTATACCAAATGAAAAAGCGGTAGCACAGATATTGAGGATTCTCCATCTGTTGGTTGCTTTATGTAGGGTTTTTAAATTTAGGAATCATTTAGTTAAGGAATCACCCATCTATATTTTGAAATGGTTCGTTTTCAGGAAGTAAATTGAATTATTCAAGAAAACGTGAAATGTTTATATTTTACAGTATACATACATTTTCCTGGCTATATTGAACTGTAGTACACTCTAATGAGAAAATCTATTGACTCAAAAATAACTTGTGTTAGCAATTCAGTAATTCTGAAATAAAAATGAACAATAGTTGCTGACAATGTAATTTTCCTTTATAATATGTGAATAATCACCAAAATAGTACATTAATAAATATAAACTAACATGAATATTGGATCTAAAATTCAATCTATGATTTTTTATAAAAAGATGTGCATATTATTTAATTTTAAATTACTTCTATATTTTATTTGAATTACATTAATTTAGAGTAAATATTCTTCACTTTTGAGAAGAGGAATACAATCTGTTATTGGGACATCTCTGTTTGCCTTAAGAACAAAATCCTTAAAAGATTTTTAACCCAACCCTTGAATAATTTGTCCTTTTAGATAATTATTATCACATGTGGCTTATTCATAACCATTGGTTAAACTTAGACCTAAAATATAGGCAATCTGCAATGTAATTTTGGCACGTTTTCGCATTATTTCCTTTACATTTTTTCAGTTTACTAATTCCAATCAAGAAATGTCATGTTTATGAAATTTAATCTACTTTTACATTTTAAAGTAATTAAAAATTTAAAAATATGTTTCAGATTGTTTTTTTCTGAAAAAGTTTGATTACTTTTAATGTGTTCTTCCCCTATAAATCTGTTCCACAGTTTTGCACGTCTGTAGACATGATTGTTTTGATATGTACAAGGACATGAATATATTCATTTTATATTCAGAAAAAATGTTAACATAAAAATGATTGCAAGAAGCAAGCGTTCATAACAGAGTGCAAATACTGTTACTTTTATTATTTTTCTACTGTAGAAATAAAGTTACACATTTGATTGAGAGGGACAGAGAATAAGATTTGAGAAACAAATTACTAAGAAATATATAGCTTAGAATATTTAGTAAAATACTTCTGCCAGTGGCACTCTGGGCATCTCAGTACACTTGTATGGAACAAATAATCAGGCCAGGCCCTTCTTAATATCCAGTGGGAATATCAGTTTGGCTTTTAATAAAAAATACAATGAATTACAGCAGTATATTTTATTTGTTTAAATCTTCATTTTGTTTGTATTAACGTGATTTATCTTTTTAGTTACGAAAATCTAACATTTGATAAAGTAAATTAGTTTTAAATAAAGTGTATACATTAATATGGCTCAGTACTATAAAACACTTAACATTGTGTAAACAGTACGTTTAAATTTTGGTTGGTCCAAGTAAAATATTTGAAATAATGTTTTATGTTTTCTTAAATTGAAAAATGTATTCTGGTGGCTGTTAATACTAACTTGCAAGCAAATAATTAGTGATTAAACAGGTTCTCATTGCATGGGTTGGCTTTTTATGGGTACATATGATGATACAAAATTATCACGATTCCCTTTTAAAATAAGAAAAAGTATTAATAAACCAAAGAAATTAAAGGCAGATCATAACAAAATGAAATATAGTTAAATCTAGTTTACAACACTATTCATTACACTTCCCAGTGTTCATACACTGCTTTCTATATTGCCTTTTGTTCTTTAAACTCATCTTTTATTTTAAAGTTCTCTTCAACTCCATCCAACCACAAAATTTTTGATCTTTTTTCTGATTCATTCATTCGTCCTTCATATATTTATTTTGCTATTCTTCCTATGCTGTCAAACTGCCTCTGTATAGTGTTTGTAATGGTTTAATTTGTACCTATTCATTCATTGTACCTATTCATCTTTCATCGCACAACTTTCTTAGGTATCACATTCCCACTGGACTCAACTTTTTTGTCATGACATACCCAAGTATCACTTTTATATTTTAAAAAAAGGATAGAGACACAATTTTGTGATAGTCGTAATACTTTATTTCAACAACTCAGCTACTCACAAGATTACCTACAACCATTCTAACACTAGTTGCACATTTTAACATTTCTTCATTTTCCTCTCTTAAGCTTTCTTTCAAAGTACACAATTAACTTATTTGCTGTGTTTTTTGCCATTTGTATATATATTATTAAAAAACTTGCCCCTCTAACCTTTTAACTGGTGCATCATAGGGCAAAATGTTTACCAACAAAGGTATCTCAAGTTGGCTATCTTGTGGAATGCTATCAGTACTCCCAAAGGAACAATATTTGGGGAAGTTGTGGCTTCTTCAGTGCTGAGTCGTTATTGTCACATGATCTTCATTTTCCATTG
>JANHFJ010003655.1:74759-85717 GCA_032468195.1 Cerberus rynchops
CAGAAATTAGCGACAACCCTGTGCCGTATATAAATTGGTTAAATGTTTTTACTGCTGGTATTTTAAAAATTCAGGGAAGCCGGTATAGATCTATTTCAAGCTTATTTGCTATCATCAGCCGGTCATACCCTTATGGGATTTGAACCTGAGTCACCTGCATCGTAGGCAGTTGTTTTAACCTCTATATATTATATATTATTTATATATATATATATATAAAATCAAATTCTACATATATATATATGAACCTGAATGAAATCTGTTCTAAAATGGGAACTGGATAGGCACCAGAAGAATAACTTAGATATTTGGCCAAGCTGAAGACTTTCTCCACTCTTGGTTTAGCAACTGAGTTTCATTTTAACAACCGGGTTGTTAAGTGAAATGATTGCTGAGTGAACACCTGACAGAGAAAGAGAGAGACCTACTGTGAAGATCACATTAAGATAAAGTTCTCTCGTACAGCTACAGTACACCAGTGCTACTCCTTCCAGTGTGCATTGTTGTCAGGTGTACAAAATTTAGTCATAAATATTGACACTGATTGGAAAATGAATTATTGCCATCCTGTTTGCAAATGGTCACTAACCAGGCTAGTTGCTAAAAAGGAATGGGTGTGGTGCCATGGCTACATAATGCTAAGGCTTCGGACTTGTGTTAGATTCATCGGAAGTACTCCCCACAAAAGCTCATAGAGCTGTTTCACAAATGATCTAGTTATTGCATATCCCTCTGTTTGTTATATTTCCAAAACTATATTTCTACAGTGTAACAGGAGGTGATAAATGCATGCTGATAATAATGTGATGCACTGTGTAAAGTACTGCCTGAAAATATTTTGGGAGGCTATAATCAATACATAGAGAATAGTGACCTACACATTTTTATATTATCATTCTGTTATGAAATGTTGCTCCATGCCCTTCAGTTACTTATGTGCAGGTATTTCAAAAATGTATGAAGCCATTGACTTGAAAAGAACAAGTATTTTGAGGACTGGAACAACTCATTTTACCTTGGAATACAGATTGAGAAGAACTGTGTTTAATGTTAAAAGCAAGTCAGCTATTTCTTATTCATTTGAAAAGCTTTGTCCTATGCCACCAGCTTCTGAATTGGTTTTTGTTTTATTCCTGAACAGCCTTTTGCTATTGACTTTTTAAATAAAACACCAGCTTTTGGTCTTTGAGCATTTTTTTTTATTTTTTGATAAAGCGATTTCTTGAAAAAAACAAAACAATAAGGTTTCAATGTGCGATGTTGCTTTCTCGACATGCCCATCCATCCATTAGGGAGAGCAGCTTTAAAGAGTTGTAAAGAGGTTATACTATTTGCATCCCCATGTGTCTCGTGCAGTAGAATGTATGCACTGTGCAGTTATTTTATATAATTTTTACGGTGTGTAATCTATTTTCAGGCTCCTTTACTCCCCCACCCCATTTAATACACCACTAGATGGTGCCAAAATACTGTCAGGTTAAGAATGATAATTCAGATGCTCTGGAGAATGAAATTTAGGATCTAAAAGCATAGTTTAAGAAACTCCAATATTCACCTATAATTAGATGTGAGCACACTAACAAGAGTCATTTAATTATTATGGGTTGGGTCTAGGCTTAATTATATCTAGATTAAATTCAGTAAAATCAACGGAGCTTAAGTTAATCACGCCGAATTGATTTCCATTTATTTCAATGGATCTACCCGAAAGAGTAGAACCAACATGTGAAAGTTTATAATCCCCTCTTTTTATAAACGAGGTCCTCCAGGTGGCGTACAAACATAATTCCCCAGCACTATAAAAATGTCAACAATAAAATGTACAAACAAGCTAACAAAAACAGTTTAATGTATTTAGCTGCAGATTAAAATGTTTATTTTAATTGGAACCGTCCCTGTGAGCAGATGTTTGGTGATGATAGTTTGTTACATTTAACCTCGCACATCTTGATGCAGCAAGCAGGCTTTATTTTTTCCAAACAATGCATTATTTGCCTTCTGGGCAAATGTTAACCTTGACTAAAGAGACTCAGAATTTCAGACGTGTATTTTCTATGATAAGTGCCTCTGGATCTTCATACACTATAGAAAATGGTGGGTTTTGCTTTTCCACATATAGATTGAGCTGTCAGATTAAACTTTTCCTAAATCTTGAGGAAAGCTGACTTCTGAGGCATTCCAATGGGTAAAAAGTCTAGTCCTGTATGACACATCTGTGACAACTATATTTGACTTTAGCGATGTCTCCCAAAATCATACTGTTATGCTATAACTCTGTCATTAATTCTTTCCCATATTGATGATAGCCATGTGACATTAAAGCAGTGATTGTGAAGCTCTTCAATTCTGCCACACTTACATAGAATTCTCCATTGTTTAAAAGCAGGAGAAGATGTAGGGAAGAAATTTAGGCTAAAAAAGCCTAATTTTATCCGATCAAGACATCCCACAATAGTATACAGCTAGTAGATATAAATAGAATGTGAGATAATGTGATGTACCTCACTTTTGTATGAAATGACCAAGGCACAATTAAAACATTAATGAGGATCCTCCTAATTAAATAAATTAGGCTCAGTTTTTCAAATTAAGCTTGATGATATCAAAGAGTCTGGTTTCTTAGAAACACCAATACCCAAAATTTCCCCAATCCCCTGATGTCTGCAGATTCCTCAAATTAAATCCTTACTCAATTAGTATACATCATTATGCTGCTGTTCCAAGTGCCAACTTGCTAGTTGTTTGTTAAAACATTTTTAATCCTGTTACCAAATTAATAGAATTTCTGTTTATGTAATATGCAAAACAATTAACCAGATTATCCTGGTTTATATAATTAAGCCACAAGATGCCCTCCCCCTTCAAATTTAGCACATTATTGCTGCTGCTAGTTAGTTACTTGACATGATTAAATACGTCATACAAGTTAGTAATTATCTATGTTGCTGATCTTAACTTACACCCAAGATAAGTATAGGAAAAAGAGAGAGCCACTCTGATTTTATTTATTATTTATTTATTAATTTAATTTCTATACCGCCCCGTCTCCCGAAGGACTTGGGGCGGTGTACAGCCGTCTAAAAGAAACACAAAATAGATAACAGTTAAAAACAAATTAAAATTACTAATTTAGGTGGCCGATCAAATTAAAAACCTGATATAAAAATTTAAAACAATTAGAGAATACAAATGTAAAAACTAATTTAAAAACTAATTTAAAACCCCAACCAATAGTACTAGGCCAGACCGACCTGTTGGAACAAATAGGTTTTTAATGCATGCCGGAAGGTCCATAGGTCCGTGATGGTCTAGTGGTTAAGGCCTCAGGCCTGAAAACAGGAGTCCAAAATCTCTAATTCTGACACTGTCTCTCAGCCCAACCTACCTCACAGGATTGCTGTTGTGTGGAAGGCAGGTGTGTTGAATATGTTCACCATCTTGAGTCATGCAAAAATAATAAAGGTGTGATATAAATAAACAAACAGACCCAGAAACACTGACAAGACAAGGTACTGCATATAAACAGGCAGCAAACCCATACTCATTTGCCCTGGTGATATTTCCTAGGTGGGTATTGAAATGCCTGAAAGCAAGCAGTCAACTCAAAACAAAATTTCTTCTCCACAGACATGAAAATATTTAAGAGTCTATATGGCAGATTTGCTTGTTTACTTTTACAAACGTTAACATGGCTTAGCACGCCAGCCAAAGCATATTCATACTGTGAATATCAGATCCCTATACTTGTCTGTGTTTTGGTTCCATCCATAAAATTAAAATTAAATTAGTTATAATTTTAAAACATATTACTAAGTTTCTCATATATCCCTGTGCATCAGGATAAAAATGTGCCAATTCATATATCTTGTAGATAGAAAGATATTTATACATCATGCACATACAATGCAAATTCTAGCATATTGATAAACAGTGCATGTAACTATATTAAATACTTTAACCTTCGGTATCCTAAGCTAGTTAGTAACCCCAGGACCTAAAGGATCAGAATTTGCAATGCTAATGAAATCCATTTACAAAGCAGAATGTTTTGAAGAGGGCAGTTTGAATAAATTTGCCTTCTGTTTTACTAATGGGTGAATAAGAAAGTGGAAAATCATTAGCAATGAAATTGTTTTGAATAGATACCCACTCCTCAATCACAGTTCATTTATAATGCAGTTTTTTTTCTGTGCAGGATGAAACCCTCCTAGCACAAAGGGAATATTTCCACTGAAAAAGTCAAATGAAAGTCAACAAATGATAAGAAGAAATATAGCCTGTAAGCAATGAAACAAAATACCACTAATTTACAGAACTTGGAATTAAAGCAAATGCAATATAAAAGGACTTTCGGAGAATTCTTCAGCTATAGCCCAGTACAAGCTAACCTCTAGCTTGTTTTGAAAGGCAAAGGAATTTAGATTTGCCTCCTTACCATTCCTTCTTAATTTTTGCTTTCCCAAGTCTGCACTGTCCACGTTTAAAAAGAAAAAAGGTTTTCTCCAGATTGTGTTGTGAACAGTAATGTTCTATGTGATTTCATCACAGATGTTGCCCAGCCATTCCCATGCATAACTACCTCAGCATCACAGCTATTGGTGGAGGAGACTGGATACCATAATACTGGACAAAAAAGACATAATTAGATTAACGGGCATGCTAAAATTTGATAAATAAAAGCAGTGCCTTCCCACTAACGACAAAGCATGGGCCAATCTGCTGCTGAGGCATGCTGAAAATATTTTGTCTTTACATTTGACACATGATTATATTGATTCATGGGCATAGATATGTATAAAATCAATTTGTATAAAGTAAAAGAAGGGCTAGGGGTGACATAATAGCAGTGTTCCAGTATTTGAGGGGCTGCCACAAAGAAGAGGTGGTCAACCTAGGTTTCAAAGCACCAGAAGGCAGGACAAGAAACAATGGGTGGAAATTAATCAAGGAGAGAAGCAACCTAGAACTAAGAAATTTCATAGTTTGAAATTTCCACAGAACCAGTGGAACAGCCTGCCTTCAGAAGCTGTGGGTATTTCATCACTGGAGGTTTTTAAGAAGAGACTGGACAGCCACATGTCTAAAATTGTATAGGGTCTTGTGCTTTTGTAGGGGATTAGACAAAAAGATCTCCACGGTCTCTTCCAACTCTGTTATACTGATTTTACATTGTGGTATTAAAATTGTGTTACCATTGGAGACACTTTTCCTGGAGCCTCATGTAAGTCTGATAACTTGTACACTCAATGTAGAAGGACAGAGTTGATAATTTAATATAGAAATATGAATGGGTACAATTCCACATATTTTAGTTAATCATTAGTTTTATGTGCTATACTTCTTAGTTTTTAAAACACTGTCCAAAATGAAACTTTTATCTAAGTGTGGTGTTTAGAGGAGGGAGCTTTGTTCCCAGGCATTTATGAATAGTCTGGTAAAAATCTATACAAAGGATAGGTGGGGTTTTAAAAGCTAACCATATAGTTGGGATTTTAAATATGACTAATAATTTATCTCATGAAATACTGCCTAAATGGCGACAGAAGAAGATATGGCCAACTGAAAACATTAGGTGAAGTATCTGTATTGGCTGTTCTGTGTTGGGAGACATTTGTGAGGCACCTCCAAAGCAGAGGTATATATATTGGTACCTTAAAAAGAGCAATTGCTTGTGAAGGGCATTTCAAAAAGTCGTTTTTACCTGTCACAAAACAAAACAGAACAAAACAAAACATAAACCACAGGTGAATCCCATTTAGCATGTGATTAAATCATCACATGACAATTCAACCTTTCATGCAAGTCTTCTACTGCAGAAATGACTGGTCTTAAAAGGAGCATTAAGACTGGCATGCAAGTAGCTTTAATATAATTACATCAGTCCTTCCAAGCTGCAGAGTTGATCCATGGTCAGTTAGCATCATTCTTATAGTACTCCTATAGCAGATGGGCTCACTATGGAATCCCCCTGTTTCCATGCCTCTAAATTCTGCAAATTGTAACAGAATAACAGTTGGAAGGGACCACGGAGATCTTGTAGTCCAACCCTGTGCTTAAGCAGGAGACCCCATACCATTTCAGACAAATGGTTGTCCATAACCTCCAGTGTTGGAGCAACCACAACTTCTGGAAGCAAGCCATTCCACTGATTAACTGCTCTAAATATCAGGAAATTTCTCCTTAGTTCTGGATTGGTTCTCTCCTTGATTAGTTTCCATCCATTGCTTTTTGTCCTGTTTCAGGTGCTTTGGAGAACAGGTTGACTTCCTGTTCTTTGTGGCAGCCCCCTTAGGTATTGGATATCGTTATCATGCCACCCTTAGTCCTTCTATTTATACTCATTCCAGATATATCCAATTCCTGCAATCATTCTTCATATGTTTTAGCCTCCAGTCTTATGTCTTCCCACAAAACTATTTTGTACAGGGTGGCCCTTTTTTGTTACTTGTTGCTTTGCATGTACATTGAGAGCTTCTGCAACAGAGATAAATTTCTTGTTTTGTCTAATCACACTTGGACAAATAAAGTATTCAATTCAATTGTCTTGAGGAATAAAGAATTATATTCTAATAATTGTCATAAGGAAATGTATCTTAAGCCATATGTATATATGCATGTGTGTTTGTGTTACCTTCCTTGCTACTATGGGTAACATCATGATAAGTCCACTGTCTGTTCAGCCTTAGTTGAGATTCCATTCATTTGAATCACAACCGTTTCTTCTTTAAAAACAAATCAAAGCTCCCAATGCTGCAGGTTACAAAGCAGAAAGGGTCACTTACTAGTCAAAAGGCAGTTGTGTCATCCTTGGATGGCCACAGCTTAAATTGTTTGTCTTTCCATGGAATAGGTTAAATAGATTAGCTGACAATCAGATCAAGTGCTAACCTTTCCAGTTCTGTCCTCAGACAAGTTTATCGTGATAGGGATGAGAATGGCTGCACGTGCGAGATTTTCTTCTTCTACTTTACGAAATAATATGATGCCTGGCAATGTAATAATTCTGTCAGTTATTATATTCCTTCTGACTGTTCTCTGGCACAAAGAACTCCGTTGCTGAAGGCTGCCAGCACTTTCTGACAGAAGAAAATAAAGGAAATCTTACAACTTTATTTTGTAAAATGATCTACCGCTTTGTTTCTCCATGATAAAGCAGTTCTCAACGAATCAGTGAATTACAACAAGAAAATGTACTATAAATAGTCCTCACTTAATGACCACAATTGGGATTGGCAACTCTGTTGTTAAGCAAAACATCATATGGTCATGTCGGACCTACAACTTTGCTTTCACCAAAGTGAATCACCTGTGGTTGTTAAGCACAGCAAGATGTCACATGATCATGACTCACCATTTTACTGTTAAGCCATTGACTTTGTTTGTTGAAAGCCAGCTGTGAAGTGTGCAATGATTGATCACAACTATGGGATGCTTCAATATTCGCAAATCTGAGAACTGGTTGTAAAAGTACTTTTTCAGAAGCATAACTTTGAACAGTCTCTAAACAGGGCAGTCATTAAGCAAGGACCGTATTCTAACATTATTTATTTATTTATTTATTTATTTATTTATTTTATTCGATTTGTATACCGCCCCTCTCCCTAGGGACTCGGGGCGGTGAACAGCCAATAAAAAACATGACAATAATACAGTTTAAAATCAGGCAACTGTCAATAAAATGGCAGAACTGATGATAATGTTAATAAATTTTTAATGGAATTTAGAATGCTGGCTGAGTTTCCACAAACTCCTAACATTGGGGACAGATTTCTCTAATGAATCTATCCCTGGACTTGGGGTTCAAGCCCCCCCGAATTATTTCCATTAAGAATGTCATCCTCACTTCTAATAAACAAAGAGAAAAAATCTAAACCAATTATTTCCATTTGAGATCAATTTTAGTACGGAAAAGACCACATCTAACAGGTCAGGCTTCCTTTCACGATAACTGAAAACAACTTACATTTTATTCAGACAAGGCCCAGACATAGAATCCACCATCTCTGAGAACTGTAAAGTCACCATAAAATATACAATTAGTAGGGATGTGGACCATACTTGACTTACTTAAAAAGCAAACAATTTTAGAGTTTAGGAAAAATAATTGATGGAATATATGCATTTGTCAGAAGAATGAAAATGAAATGAAATTCATTAAAAATTAATCTATTTAATGTTCCCTTTATTTCTTCTGCTACATTAAATTTGGCTGCCATTTCTTGATGATGCACATCCAAATTTTGGAAGGAACTCATGTTGTTTTAGAATTACTGGACCTGTTATATAGCAATGTTTCTCCCAAGGTGAGGCTGGATCCAACTCTGGGGGGCCCTCAAAGCATAGTTTTGTCAAGTGACTTGGTGATCCCATGATAGAGAGGAACCACTAAATGGTTACGTGATGGCTTATTAAATGCACTTTCTGTATTTTTTTTCCTTGCCATTAAAAATGTTTTAATTTATTTTGCTTGTGTTTTCAATTGGTATTTATCTATTTGGATTGTTTTATTGTTTATGCTGCCCAGAGTCCCTGCAGGAATTGGGATCTATATGTATATGATAAATTACTAGGCTTTATATAGATAATTAAAATAAATGAAATGCCCTCAAGTCAATAATTTTTTGTAAACAAATCAAAAGCCCTTTTTAACAATACTTTTCAAGTCAAGTCAAGTAGGTTTTATTGTCATTTCAACAATATACAGTATAGTACACAGTGAAACGAAACAATGATTCCCCAGGACCAAGGTGTTACATCAGACAGCATAGATAAAAAAGAAAAAGAGCAGGACACAGAACTACACATAGCTCTAAATCTAAGAATTTAGATTTTAAAAAAAAGCTAAATACAGAAGTATTTATGGTTCCAGTTTCTTTGTGTTGAGGGTTATTTATTTGGTCATTAACTTTGTGACAATTAATAATGTCAACACTTTCACATATATTATTTAGATATTGAAGAGAAGGACCACTAGGGGTAAGATTTATAGCCGATTTCCAATATTTGAGGGGCTGTCACAGAGAAGAGGGAGGTCAATCTGTTCAAGAGAGAGATCCAACCTAGAATTATGGAGAAACTTCCTGTCAGTGGGAACAATTAATCAGTATAACAGCTTGCCTTCAGAAGTTTTGAATGCTCCATCACTGGAGGTTTTTAAGAAGAGCTTGGATAGCCATTTCTCTGGAATGGTTAGAGTCTCCTGATTGAGCAAGGGTTGGATTAAAAGACCTCTAAGCTCCCTTCCAATTCTATTATTTTGTATCAATAAAGGAAAATATCTGTAGCTCAGGGTTGAAATGAGTTACCTAGCACTGATGATGTTACCTAATTTGGTTAATGAAATGTCTGCAAGAAAGTAAACAAACTCAGAAAGCACCAAAGACTCATCTGTTGTTCTGTGTTCTGTTCTCTATATACTGTATAGAACATCCTAATTTACCATTCTTAATACTTTGGTCAGCGAAACCTAAGTTACTAAACCTTTACTTCTTCAATCAGCGGATTCCATCTCTTATTATTGCACCCATAAAGCAAACAAACAGATATGGCTGTTGACTTGCCAGCTATTTATTTAGGCATCTATATAGGTGGTTGGATGATGTTCAGGATGGAAGGTTTATGCCCAGAGTTGATATTCCACTAGGGCTGTTTGTCAGGGTTGATTATCATAAATCCAATCCAATGATTCTGGACCTGATTAACAGGCACACTTTAGATGCTAGCTGAGAAGAAAAAGAAACATGCTGGCTCTGACAGTCATAATTAAAGGCCATTCTGATTATAACTGCAGTGGGGATTTCCACACTAATCTAGGCAGCCAGAGGCAAGAGAAGGAATGATTACAGATTCAAGCAAGGCTACTATGGTTTCCTGTTCAAACTGTAGGTTCAAGTGAAAGGTTCAGAAGGGTATTGCAAAAGGAAAAAAAGCGTACAGAACTGCAATCAAATAGACATTAGGCTTCTGTATCAGCTGACTTGGCCTCAATATGCCGGTGTGAAACTTTCCAAGTTATGTTTTCACATTGTTCCATGAGCAGAAGGTAGAGCAGGTTGTCCTAATCAGGAGAACTGAATGAAATGATTTCAATTAACCTGTTCCAATCCAATCTAGTATAGTGGCAGTGGTTTCACCAGAGGACTGGCAAGGAAAAATTGGATAGTGGTATGTGCCTTTTTCTCTAAGCTGCAGAATACACAAAACATATTCCCATATAACTTTTGGAGGGGTTGGCCTTCGAATCAGTCTTGACTCCTGCTGATTGTCTGGACACGTTTCTGCAGTTATCTCAGCAACATTTTAGGCAGGGATTTGACATTGCCTCCTTCTGAGCGAAAACAAATAGCCTTGGATCACCCAACAGGTTTCATGACTAAAATGGAAGTAGAACTCCCAGTCTTTCTAGCCTGGTGCCATAACCACTATAAAATTGACTTATAAAATGGTCAAGTAGAATTTTTAAAAAGCATTTATTTGTAGTCAGTAAATGATTATCTTCTGTTTTGTCCGGTCTTTGATATGGGACACCTGTGTAAAGTAGGATTTTTTTTTTCATCTTGCAGCAAAATCTTGAGATGGTTTTGTCTCTACTTGTTGTAAACAAATACTCCTTAATCTTCATGATTTCACCTTTGGCAGGAATAGGTAAAGCATTCCCAGAATAAAATAACCCAGATTTACCTTTTTTTTGTCCTTGTCAAAATCAAGTAAAATGGATCCATTGTAAACAGGTGTAATTTATTATGTTTTAGAGCCTATGCGAGCTACTTGGAACAACTCCATGCAATAGAATTTCAACGCATATAATATATATGCTGATAATACAGAGGGTGTGCATTGCAGCTGTTTATGAGGGCACTGCTTAGCTCAGGGGTCGGGAAACTTTTTGACTCAGAGAGCCATGAAAGCAAAATATTTGGAAATTTATTTCAGTAAGAGCCATATAATATATGTTTAAG
>JANHFJ010003656.1:27119-37531 GCA_032468195.1 Cerberus rynchops
CATGTGCATGCTCAGCTGGAGGTAAGTTGGCCGACAGCTTGTGTGCCCAACAAGATGGCTCTGCGTGCCACCTGTGGCATCCGTGCCATAGGTTCGCCATCACGGATTTAGTGTGTTTAGTCGGGCACATTCTTTTGATGTTATATTGTACTATTTGACTTTCTTCAGCGATTTCAACTATTTCATTTCTTCTTCTACAGTATGCATGTGTGAATCTGAATGATATCATGATTTCAGGCCAGAGTTCTTGGGTATTCCATTTATCAAATTAATCATTTTTATCTATTTTGTAAAGATTCTTAAATAATTTTGGAATAAATGATTGAATTAGTGTTAATAGATTTGCTAGTGTTCCAGAAAGTAAATTGGAATCTATTATTAGAATATTGGGCTATTTTTAGTACAATGGTGAAGGATTTCATACTCCCAACTGCTTAATAATAGAAATGATAAAATAGCTCCTTTGCCATCTCAAACTATGGAGCTGAACAAAAGGAAGTCTAGGGAACCAGGAATGGATTTTATATGCATGAATAATGATCTCCACAATGAAATATTGTATTCAAAACAAATTGTTAGGCTCCTACGCTTTTCATTCCAAGTTTAATTGTTGTACTAATCCTAGTTGGTGGCACTTGAGAGTCTAGTAAAAAGATAAATAGATCTCACAAGCTTGAAGCAATCCCACTACTGCAGAAATATATCCATCCTAGTCTACATAACTTCCTGGAAAGCATGTCTAAATATGAAAAACCTATTATCCCTTAATTAGAAACTCTATTGTTTCTAAGCAGTAGAAATTGAACTGGAGCTTTCAAACAAAGCCTTCTTTTACTAACCAAGTTGGAGAGCATGGAGGCTTCGTGTAGTATTGTATGTGTACATTTGCTATCTTCATCTACTGAACCAAGAGAGGTTTTCTGCAATTCACAGGAGACTCAAACCAAGGGAATGCAAGCAAACATATGATTATGCGTAATTGATACAGTCAAATATTTTCAGAAAGAATAACAAATTAGTTCATGCAGTGCTGCAGTTCAGGACAATACCCATAACCACCACTTACCAAATTCAGTACAGTAAGTTCTACTTGGGTTAATTCAGTTTACACGTATTCTTTTTAACACAGTAATATTAAATCAACATCAACATCAATGTCTTATGTTTTGGTCTCTAATCTTGATCAAGACTTTTTAAATATCTTAAAATTAACAGGCTCAAAATTCTCCATCTGATTCAACCAAGGCTATGGTAATTTAAATCCATTTTACTAGAACACCATAGTGTTCCAGAAGTCAGTGCTCAGCTGACTTATGGCTCCATTTTATTTTATTTTATTTAAATTTGAGACAATTTCTGGAGAATCTGCCTTTCAAGAACTATGAATGTTGACACTTAAGTAGACCTTTGAATTTAGAGACAAAATTTCTCCAGGCAGAAAAATGATGATGTGGAAAAAAAGATCATCTCTGCGATTTCCAAGAAATACTTTGCTCATTATGTAGTTAGATGCTAATTGTATTTTATTCTATACAGTTTGTTAGACTTATTTGCCATAAATCACACACTTAGACCCTGGAGCTATTAGAACAAATAAGGCACACACTTGATAGGGTTTGTTTGTTTTTGTTACTTTTATGTTTTAATCTCTGATTCCCTGCCATCCAATTCTTCTTAAATTTTATGACATTATTGTTATACTATTAATATTCAGTTTGAAAATATCTGTAGAATTAAGCGATTTACTGATTTTATATTCTGAATTAGCCTATTGAAGCCCATCTTCAGGTGGCTGTTGACATATTGAATAGAACACTTATAGCATAAGAAAGTTAAGTCTTTTATGAAATGTGCAGTTATATTAGTTGTTAAAATAAATTAATAAAATAATGTTTTATGCCTCTAAAATCTTCATTACACTTAGGAATTAGATTTCTCTCTTCCTCTCAATGGAAATCACTGAAGTCTGTTAAAGGTACCAAGATCATCCCATCCTATAAGACTTGTAGTAGAAAAGGGCACAGTCTGTAGAAACTACACTCATGGATTTGTGAGTAGTTGTCTTATTTCACATTATTTGATTTTTGCACTTAAACCTACAGGAACATTTTTGTATATACATCATTTTTTTCCTTTAAATCCCTATATATTTAAAATCAATGTGTTATTATTTTACTTTTCTAGAAATATTTAATTATTCTCAGTCATCTGAGTTGAAAGTAGGAATTACTAACCATTACAATATATATTGTCTTTATGTGACCTAAAACATAGTGTAGAGTGAGTGAAACAGCTGCTCCTTTACCAAATAAAATCTAAGGGGTCAGAGGTGAGAGAGGGGGTGTACAACAGAAGAAGCTCTGTCTAAAATTTGGAAGCAATATTCTAGTTGAATGCTGGAAAAGAACGTTGTTTATTGGAGATGATTCCCTCCTTGAAAAGGTCTTCATATCTTGCAAGATTAATCACCCTCAAATTCAGATTAAGCAAAATGTACACAAACAGATTAAGAGAAAACAACAATCCCAAATTACCTTTTTGCACAATATATTGTTCAATGGCAATGTTAAAAAAAATGGCTTAACCATAAACCACTTAACTTGGGATAAACATTTGTTTAGGGGCTACCTTAACGTTGAATGTTATTTCCTCCATGACGTAAACTCGTTCAGGAAATGCTTTAGCCACCTCCTCCACACTGTTAAAATACTGCACTGGCTCCTTAATATCACGGTCTTGTTCCAGCAGCTTAAACTGCCCTGAAAACAGATGATAAATAGACGAGCAGTAAGATATTTATATTGGATTGCAGTTTCTGTGGCAACTGCTAACGCACTCCTTACTTCATTTAAATTGGTCAGTTTCCTCCAATTATTAATAGTTAAGTAATGGAAGAAAAGATTGCACACATTTTTACAAACCTGAAAAGGAAAGAGCTACCAAGCTTGGCTAAACCGGAATTAAAAGAATGTGTGGGGGCTGATGTGAGATTTAATAGAATTTACAGGCAGGCTTTCTGGAAGTCAACTGAAAGTATTAATACATTCTCAGGATGGAACTTCACACAGGCTTCTGTGTACTTAGAACTTTTTCATCATGTTATATACTGTACATTTAAAAACAGAAACTCATTTTGTAGAAAAAGTTTCACTTAAAAGAAGGAAGGCAATTATACATGTTTAGTAACTAAACAACATCTGTTGACCAGCTAATAAAGCAAGTTTCCAAGAATCCTTTTACAGACATACTCAAAAGTGCCTATGTTTGGTAGAATTCCTTATGTTGATTCTGGCTTGACCAGAGAAAGGAACATTTCAGAAGAAAATGGGGATGTTCCACATACAGGAACCCCCCCCCCCCACATATATTATCTGCATTATAAAAATATTCCAATTTTAATTAGAAAGCTCACAACATAGATTCCGTCGCAAATCTCATCTATCTTCCTTTGATAATCGGTATGGGCCATGTGTCTATGAGTTTTGATAACATGGTTTTTAGGGAAAGTAAACATTTATTTGATAAGGAGAAATAAGTGATAGACAAGAATGTATGTATTACTTGTATTTATCTCAGCAGAATGCAATGAATTCCATATCTATTAGTTAGTTAAAACATATCTCCATGTGCTAATACTGCACAATTATTTATTTGTGCAAAGTTCTCATCATTTCAGAATCATAGCTCAGATACAGCATACATTACCAATATTTCATAAAAGGCATCTTGTCTGAAATATATTTTATTTAAAATGTTACATACATACATATATCCATACACATATGCTATTCCATTTTGGGATAAACTATAAAGTCACAGAAAAAAAGTATAAAATAGTAAGTGCAAATGATGAATGTGATAAGAAACATACCTAAAACTAACCTTCAGCAAGATAATCCATTATCTCTTTCCAAACCTTTCTATCTTTCCAACTATGTTTGCTTCCACCATACATGGCCTTTAGTTCTTTAAACTTCTCACCATTTTCTCTTTTTAGGATCAAATCGGTACTTTAAAGTTTTACAGTCCCTAAAACTGTTGACTCTGTTAAGCTTAATTTACACATTTAATTTCATCTTTATACAAGTATGTTTAACACTCCTTTCTGAAGAGGGACAGAAGTTAATAGGCATATTTTGATAGGATTTCAAATGTACTGAAGGTTCTTATTTCTTCAGCGCTAAGTAGCCTTTCTATCATACCATGCTGTTCTTGCTACTTGCTCTATTATAGTTATATAATGAGAAAAGTGGAAGAATGACCACCCTTTTAAATAGCCATCCATATTCAATACTTTCAGTATGTCTAGATTATAGATCACAGATAAGCCACCTTTCGTATCTTTCCAACTTTACAATCCCTGTTGTTTGGCAATGTTAGTTGGGGTGCATGAGCTCTATAGTTCAAATTTTCTACAGTGAATTAAGAGTCTTTGAAAAACATTGCTGTTAATATTTTGGGAAACCTTATGGAAAACAGCAGAGTGGATTAACTTTTTTAACCTTGGGTTGTAATAGACTATATTCATTATATGCTTACTGCTCTGGTTGTTCTGCATCACTATACTAGCTATACAGAACTTAGTATCTCAGTCAATAGCTACATCTTGCTTTATTGCATTATGGAGGCCTGAAAATCTTTGGCTCGTGGCAGAAGCGTTACATCTGGTATTGAAAAACAGAGATCAAACAAATTCATCCTTTCTTAAGAGAGTAATATTTGGATTTAAAAAAAAAAAAAAAGAGGCTGGAAACGGTTACAACTGTTCTGTATTCTAATATCAAGCTATAGAAACATGATAATAGAGAGGAATTGGCAGAATACTCCCACTCTCAGTGTCTCTTATTCTTGGGTTGAAAAGGCTTGCTGAGTGGCTACTCCTACTTCAGGGTCTCCTTCTTTAATTGAATGACTTGTTTCATTCATCATAAAGCTGCTTATTGAGCATTATTCCTTGTCTCTCCGGTCTTGATTCTGGTCCATGTTAAACAGACTGTGGTAGAAGTGTAGGATGGTGCATAGTAAAAAATTCCATTTGACAGGACAATTATATAAACATTTCTGCTTCTGCTTGGAACTTTGGACAGAACAAACAAGCCTTGAAAGAAACACTGCTTTCAAAAAGCAATGTTTTTGAACACGTACATAGATCAATTCAATATAAAAGACTTCTCTTGTTTCATGGGCAGGAAGCTTTTAAGTTTACAGAAACGGAGAAGTTTAAAACCAAGAAAGAGATTATATAGACTTTGGCAATATAATGTACATTCATCCCACATGACAATGTGGGCTAAAACTCTACGCAGAATCTAGCATTTCAAAAGTCAAAAGTCAGTAGGTGTGACCTGCAAACACTACACTGATATTTGAAAATTAAAAAAAACCTTTCCTATTATTGTAGACAACTATTTTTCAATGTATGTTTTATATAGTCTGTGGCATATTATACATGTCACTTGCATTTGTAAAAAATTCACATTAAAAACAATTTTGACACATCTGCCCATCACAAAGAGATTTTATTTATTTTGCATATTTATTTTTTATTTATTACATTTTATTTATTAAATGTATTTGTTTCCCATCTTGTTTTGAAGACACTCTGGGAAGCTTACAGCATAAAAACATTAAAATCATCAGAGATAAATATTCCTAAGACAATAATATGAAAGTAAAATCATAGTTCCTAGATGGGAAAGGAGGGGTTCAGATATGGGGGGGGGAGGTAGGTTTGGTTTTTAATTAGCAATAGCACTTAGACTTATATACCTCTTCACAGTGCTTTACAGCCATCTCTAGGCAGTTTACAGAGTCAGCATATTGCCCCCAACAATCTGGGTCCTCATTTTACCAACCTCAGAAGAATGGAAGGTTAAGTCAACCTTGAGCCAGTGAGAATGAATTGCTGAACTGCTGGCAGCTGGCAATCAGCAGAATTAGCCTGTAATGTGGCATTCTAACCACTACACCACCACGGCTCTAATTAATCAACCACTTCCAGTGTGATACTGAGGACACAAAACAGAGTTAACTGATATGTCCAGATTTGTCAAGCAATGGGGAAATCAGGAGTTTCAGGCAGTTCAAATGAGTATAGAGATTTATTGCAAGCTTAAGTTCTCTACAAGAGTCTGACCAACTAACAGTCAAGGAAAATGAGCAGGAGTAACAAGGCATTCAAGGTGGGCTGGACTTAGATCTCTTGCAGGTAGGCAAGGATTCATGACTTATGATGTGTTTGACCTTCCCTTGGGCTCAGCATGGTCATCTCCTACAAGACCATCCTTTGTGTTTCACAGAAGTATCATTTGGTCACAAAATCCTTCAGAGTTTTGAATACTGTAATGAGAATTCTGACATATTGCCATTTTTTTGTGTTATCTGAAGAATAATATTATGATGGAAACAATATAAATGGAAGTTGATGTAATGATCATATGGAATTGCCAACTTCCATTCCTACTTGAATGGTATTTCACAAAATATTTATTAACATTTTAATTACTGAAGGTATAATGACTCAAAAGAAGTTTAACATTGCTGAGGGACAAGAAAATCGTCCACTTAACTATTGTAACAAGGGAGAAGCAAGACCAGAAAGAGATTCAAGAATACAAGGACTCTTCTGGTAAGGAACTCTAGGGAACAGAAAGACTGCAAAAAAGGAGGGCCAAGCAAGAGTTTCCTATAATGCTTGAGCAATCTAACCAGTTCTTTTTAGCTGATGGCATTTAGGCTTCCTCTAAAAGGGGTGGAGAATGTTGGATACCAAGTTCTATTTTCTTGAAGGACAGGTCTGGCTGATTTCAAGCTGACTGAGAAAGAGAGAAAGAGTTTATAATGTGTTATATTAACTTTGAAATTTAAAAAGTAGCATCCTGCTATGACGAGACAGAGAGAGAGACACACACACACACAGAAAGGAAGATAAATACAAAAACATTCTTCTTTCTCTTAGTTTTATTTTGCTTAAGCTGAATCCTTTTCAGTGTATACCTATATTGTAGTTGTTGATAAATATCATGATCAACTGTTTCAGTGATACTGACACTTTTATATTTATTTATAAAATATCTATTCAACTTTTTCAAATGATGAGTAAAATAGCTAAATATGGGCAGCCTTAACCATATCTTCCTTCACTCTAAGTTCACACATATATAATTCCTTCATATACATATTGTAAAGAAGGAAGATTCAAAATACACATCCAAAATGCACATAAGAGAAGGAAGATCTAAATAATTGGAAGCAAGAATGAAAAAGAACTGAAATCAAAATTAAATAACAAATGAATAATGAAATAATAATTATTGCACAAGGACCTCTACTGAATTAGAGGAGGAATTGGTAATAACATACTTAAACAAATATTTGATTAAATCACTTGATCCTAAACCATGGAAGATTTTTACAAGCCCAAGCAAGAACTTTGAACGGATTAGGAACTGGTTTTACTGGCATAGCAACATCCTAATATGGTCATGACACCTTTTTCATCCAGTAATTTAGACACTGTAATAGGCAAATAATTGTAATTTCCAATCGGTCCTCTAGCATTTCTGTCCCTTTTTAGGTTTCAGGTGATGGAAAAGTGTCTCAATGTGTGCATGATGTACAATGAAATAGCAGCCTACTTGCCAAGTAGTCTTCTAGCAAAATAATACTGGCCGACAACATCTACTGCTTGTTATCCAGTAAATATGAAATACTGGATAACAAGCAGTATACAAAAATAAAAAAATACTGCTTGTTATCCAGTAAATATGAAAAAATTGGGAAAAAGCTTGTTTAAATACCTTTCCTGTTTTTAAAGTCAGTCAACCCAAATGCATGTTCTCAGTTCTACAGCCACATTTTCTCTGTGTGTATTTAATGAAGTGAAAATCCATTACTGCTTAAAATAGTAAGGATTACTTCACTTGATTCATTGCTTTTGGCTTCCAGCTATATGTAAAATTGGTATCCACAAATCTATAAAGCAGACAAAATTTCAAATTTTCTAATGCACTGACACTGAGATTCTGATTACACAGATAGATTTTTGGATGGGGGGGGTAAATTCTACTGTACAAGAGATCCTCTATGTTCTGAGTTCATTACCCTTGTATTAGAAATGGAAGGCTATTTCATTGCAGAATCTCATATTACCTCAACAACATTACAATGGAAGTGGGCTTTCACTCAACTGAAAGCTTTGGTTCAAAGGGCCTTTATGCAGAGATGACAGTTATGAAGTCTAAAAAAGGTATGAGTAATGAACCATCCTGTGAGCTTCAATCATCAATGAAGGAAGATTAATATAACATATTGTGTATTTATTACAGAGCTGGCAACTTGTTTCAGGGTAGATGATGATGAAACAAACAAATTGTTTAAAAGTTATGATATTTATGTAGTTATTTACCAAGCACATCTAAATTATATTAAAGTAACCAAAATATATTTACAATCCCCAAGATATGTTGCAATGTGTAAGCACCCCTAATATTTGAAAATTGAAAATTTTGGCATGCCCTAATTTTACATCCTCAACATGTGAATTCAGTGTTGTTGTAACTTTGCATCAGAGTGCTATGGATAAACACTCAATTCCACTTATATACAAACATTTATCTCATGCAATAACTAGAACGCATGCAATTTTCCATTTTTTTTTCAAAATCTCTGAAATTGTTTGATGCATGTATCTTATATATGAGTTTTTTCAAGGAGTAGATGAATCATACCATTGTAGAAAAAATAAATCTTTTCTCTTCTGTTTCTGTAATCATTTCAATTTATAAATTTTCCCTAAAGGTCAAAGTTTATACCAAAGCTTCATGAAATTCCTTTCATATTTCCAACACTGAATTGCCTTATAAATATGAAAAAAACCCTGTTTGATTTCCTTAATTTTTATACTGTATGTCAAAATATATGCAAAAGTCCCAACCGTAAAATTAAATATGCCTTTTTCTTTATATCCTCTCCAACATAAAACTAAATAATTATCTGTCACATGAAAAAGTGTAATAGAGGAATGTTCTCCAAAGCACTTTAAGGTATCTTTCTTGATTTTTTTGCTAATAAAGAAAATAAGACTTATTTTCCCTAAAATGAAAACCATGTTATTTTCTTAAGTTGAGTCCTTAGGCCCACTTTTCATGCATACTATTTTAAATGCCTTCTTTCTTGTCTTTTAATAGCAGTCTTTATAATATACTGTAATAGCTTGGGGATAAGTGTTTACTATTAAACACTCAAAAGGTATTAAGCATCAAAGAGCTTTACTGGTAATGGAAGTATTTATAGGACAAATAGATGACTTTTAAAAAAAAATTATGTCAATCACAACTGCTATCAAATTAGGAAGCTTTCAAAGTTATAAACACTAGCCTAATTTTACCATCAATAAATAAGAGCACCTTCAGCTGTTTCTAAATAAACATACTATAGATCCAAAGAACATTTATTTAGAAATACTGTTTCATCTGAGACGCTCCTTAGTACACCAATTCTTCAATTTCCTTTATGCAAAGTAAGGCAGAAAGTAGACTGTATATACATTTCAATTGAAACAGAATAAGGATAGCATATTTGATCAGTCACTACCAGACTGAATAGAAATTACTTGATGGAACGTTTTAGAGTGACATACTATGTTCAGGTGGGCAGCAGTCACTTAGGACCTAATCAAGAACTGTTCAAGCATAACAGCAATTGTGTGCTGTGAAGTTATCAAAAGAAGCAGAATTTCTTTCTCAAAGATTTGTCACCTGTATGCTTTAAGCTTCAAGTTTTAAACATTCCTGTGTATACTCTCAATTCCTGAGGTATTTCTTTTCAAATAGGCAATTAAGCAAGACTGAGCAACCATCCTATGTTATGAATTTGGTGTAAACTGATTGCAGAGATTATATTCCAGTCATTTTTTTCCAATTATGTTTCATAATATTTCTAACAAAGAATTCTAGGAAAGTTTTATGTGTATAAATAAAAAAAAATACTGGGGCAAGAAGATGTGTTTGTGTGTGTATGTGTGAGAGAGAGAGAGAGAGTGAGTGTAAATAAATATGTTGGGGGAAGGTTCTCATTTCTTAGTTCTGTTTGTTTTTGTCATTTCTTAATTATCTTTAGTTGCTGTTTACTATTTATTTTTTTAATCTTTGTACTATTTTTAAAAGAAATTGCTTTGAAAATAAAATTGGGAGGGAAAACATGTTAAGGAAATTCACGTATCTAATACAACAAAAGAGTTCTAAAATGCACATACTGTATAAGCCAAGCTATGTAATAACGCCCATGATATCTAACTTCACGGAAAAGATTTTCAGAACGATTTCTGGACAATGGGGATGGAACCCTGGAGGTCTTCTAAGTCAAACCCCTGCCCAAGCATTCCAGACAAGTATCTGTCCAGTCTATTCTTA
>JANHFJ010003656.1:45201-55736 GCA_032468195.1 Cerberus rynchops
ATTGGCCATTATTTTCAATGTGCTTACAGCTCAGATGGCCTTAACTACAGAAATTTAAGCTGAAAATATAGAAGTGTGATTTCTATGAGGATTGCTTTTGAGTAAACACTCATTATATTTTTCTGTAACTGTAGATGTTCTGTAGTCTGTATTCATAGCTCTCTGGTGACATTATTTTTCTCCTTTAAAATCAGAATTAAAAAAAAAATCTGTTTTTTTATCATCCAACTAAAAGAGCAGCACACTTTCAAGCAGAATCTTATTACTAACTCTGGTGCCATATGTTTTTCTCATCCAACTAGCAAATTAATACTAGTCTGTTCTTTTACATTAGAAACTCAATAGAGTTAGAAAAGTTTCTTGAAAAACTGGAATAATGACTTCAGTATCAACAAGGTGACTTCTTTTCGTTTTAAGAATTTTAATGCAGGAAACCAACCATGGCAACTGCTAGAGTTACAAGGTACATTTTTATGGACAACATATCCCACCAGCTCACTAAAAGCAACTTTTGATAGAATGTTAAATTCTAATTTACAAACACCAAAATTTTCAGGATTTCTTTAGTTCCTCATCTCTCATTATCTATTAATCAAACAAGATCATAGTTTTTCCTCAGGCTCTTCCGCTCTACAGAGTGCAATGTAATTTTTATTGTAGTGACAAGAAGATAAGCTTTACTTAGACATACACCTTAAATTAATTCAAGTTAACTGAGAACACCCGGGACATTATGTGAACATTTTTTTCAGAGTAATTTATTTTTCATTACTTGCTTTTCACAATGAAATGGAGTGCTCTTCCATACACATATACCAATTAGTTTTCTTTGACTGTATATTATGAATAATGTACACAATAAGCATTTGTTCACAAATTGCTCAAGCAGCAAGCTTCAGTTCAGCAACAGACATCGCCTGGTACCACAATTCAGTCACAGTCTGAGAAATCTATGATGTCAGTTGCTTTAATAAGTAAGGCTGACGTGACTGGCATTGGTTCCCAGACAAGAACTGCTTTTGGCTTCCATAGGGAGGATGCTGATTGAGGTATTCCAACCACACTTACCAGCATTTTCTAAACGTAGCCACACATATTTCTGAACATATGAGCGGATGTTAAATAGAATGCCTTAATCCAACAAGACAGATAGATAGATAGATAGATAGATAGATAGATAGATAGATAGATAGATAGATAGATAGATAGACAGACAGATAGATAGATATAGATTTTTCAGTACCTTCCTCTTAAAGCAGGAAGCCTTAAATATAGTACATACATAATAGTCAGTAAAAAAAATCCTTCTTAATCAAATGAATATAATTGGCAAGTAAGGACTGCATATACTTTTCCATAGGAGCTCCAAAATAATTTTGATAACTACATCATTACTACAATAATTTCCAAACTCAGAAGCCACCCCAAAGAAAATATATATCCAAAAGAAAAGGGGAAACGCATGACAAAAGGCAATGATGGCTTACTTGGGTTCATCACTGTTGAAAGTAGATCTGGATAAAATTTTGTTTTTAAATTCATCTAGTCAGGATATGGAGTAGGATCAATCTCCACACTCATATTTTCCCTGTCTCCTTCCCCCCATCTCTCTCTCACACATACAGATTAACTCAAAGAGATATGTAGCAAATAAATATCTGCCATGAAAAAAAAACAGTAAATGAAAAAACAATATTTGGGGATTAAAAATAGAATAAAATAGAGAAAGAGAACCAAGGGTGGTAATATGACAAAGGAACCCGAAAAAGGTATATTAGCAAAGAGATATAACGGGCACAGTCTGGAACTGAGCATTTGGCTAGAGACTGTTCCTGGTTAATAGTCTGAAGTGCCAGGAACTTGAGATACAGATAAATGGGAACCATTAGGGCATTTTTGTTTAGTTCCTGCACCAAGATGTATCTATTCCTTTTTCTCTCAAAGACCAACCACAAAAAAATGTTAAATATGTACAAGCAGCCAACTGGGGGGTTTTCAAGATATGTTTTACCAGAAGTCCAATTATTTCCAAAAGCACTAAGTTAGTGCAGGCTCATGATCTCCTGAATAGTTCTTTGAAAAGAACAGATGAAAGAAGGAGGAGAAAGAAAGAATGTGAATGTATTTTAGTTCTATAATTTTGTATCAATGGCAATAAGGAAAATGTAATGAGAAGGATAAGCCAATCAACAGATGAAATAACAGAGGGTTACTTTTAGTAGCTGTGTTAAAGGCCCTGAAACAAGATGGCAGAGGAAGCAAAACATTTAGAAGTTACTTCTCCCCCATCCAAGGGCCATGGCAATCCTAGCCGGCTGGAACACAGCTGTGGAGTCTCGCTCTTCCTCTTTCTCCCTCCCACTCACAGATTCTCCCTTCTTGCTTTTTCAAGCTTGGCTGTTAAAGTGATCTTTGTAGAAGATTACTTTGGCTCACACACTCAATTCCTTGCCAAGTTTTTGCCCTGACCAATTATTATTTATTTGACACAGAAATTATCGTTCTCGCTTGGAAGCAGCAGAACAGCAGTAGATTAGCCCTGAAATATAATTCATATATGGAAGTCCCATGATGTTTGGGGGGGGGAGTCCCAAACTTCTGATTCAGTAGCCAACCATTTGTTTCAGTGGAAATTTGATCCATACAACATTCCACTCAGTTACATTTCTAAGCTGCAATGATCTCTCCAGCCTTCCACAACCTGCTGTCCAGATGTGTTAGATCTACTACTGTTCTTACTGGCTAGAAATTGTGAAGTGTTGTATCTGGGATAGGAGAGGGGACAATCCAGATAATCCATTTATGGAGATATTAAAAAGGAGCAGAAAGAGCACCAAATCCTGTGCCACCCCATGAAAAAGGGGCTGTGAGCAGAATCTCTTGCTCCCTATCTACATTGATTGAGACTAGTCTCGGAGGAAGATGATGAAGCAGCACAAAACTGTGGCCTCCATGCCCAACTCCCAAAGCTGACCCAAAAGGATATCAGGGTCAATGGTATCAAAAGCCATCAAAAAGTCAAGAAGAGGCAGTGTGCATGCACTACACTGCCAGAAATACCCTGCTCCTGCCAGAAGTTGTCAGGAAGTTACTGTGAGAACACCGTATGGAAATTATCTTGAACCAACCAGCATCACCACTCTTCTTCAACCTATGTCTGACATACATTCAAATTTAGCTAACAAATTAGACATTGCAAAAGGAGAAATTTAGAAATATTCATAAACTTAATATGATAGGACGTGTACTGATGTGCATGTGGGGTACATACTTCCAATATATCCCGAGGCATTATGCTTTCAACACTCACTATAAATTACTATGCAAGAAAGCAAGCAAGATACTATATATTCTTTATGCAGTTCCCAAACTGCGCCATGATGCTCCAGGGCGTCACAGTGAACTCACAGAGGCACTGTGGGATATTTTAAATTTTTGCAACTCCATTTGCGAAGATGGGTTTTGCAACATCCATTTGTGACGTACTCCTTTGTGAAGCCAGGTTTTCGCTAGTTGCTGTGATAAACAGCAAGTATTAAACAAAAATCAATGTGGAATATGAAACAAAGTTCAAAGATGTAAGAAACTGTGCATTTACAGAACAGGCATACAGATCCTGTTAGTAAAACATTGTGTTTATTTTAAGAATGAAATAAAAATATAATTTTGTTTTAATTTATCTAGGTGTTTTTCAACTGACTGCTTTGTTAGAATTTAAACAGTTACTAAGTTGTTCGGACCCAATTGTTTAATAAACATGAGTGTTAGGTTTTCAGGTTTAAGGTTTTGGGTTTTTTTGCTTAGGAGTACCATGAAAAAGTTCCTGAGACACTAAGGGTGGCATGAACTGAAAAGGGAATCTCTGCCCTAGAATAATGGACACCATGCTCATGGACAGTCATTTCCCACCATTCACTTCAAAAACTGTAAAAAATAAGGAAGATTTGATAAAAGTTGCTGCTGAGGCCGTTGATGCAATCATGCTATCTGTTCTTAAGTTCAATGAAAGATAATGCTCTGCAATACAGGAGGCATTTTTCTCACAGAATTTCTCATAGTATGAATGAATGAATGTATTAATGACTGAATGATTGAATGTATGAATGTGTTTGTACACACACACACACACACACACACACACACACACACACACAGGCCCATTTTTGGCCTTCAGAGTGCTTCTGGGGATCGGGGAGGTTGAAAACAGGCCAAAAACTATTTTTTTTCTGTTTTCCTCCTCTAAACCTAGGTCTGTATTATAGTGCAAAAATACAGTAATTTAGAAATTCTCTAACAAAAAGCCAGATAGAGCCAACAATGGAAGAAGACTATAAACAACATGTATACTCCTTTGTTGGCCTTAAAAAAGAAAGTGGCCTAATTCCAGCCACCATTTGTCTTAAATGTTAAGGTTTCTGAAACACACACACACAGAGACACACACACACACACACACACACACACAGAAGGAGGGAGAGAGAGAGAGAGAGAGATGAGAGAAATGCATATAATATTCTACCTCGGAGCAACCTTGGCACTACTTAATTTCAATCAGTATAACTTTTCTACTCTTCAGCAACAAGGAGAACAAGGGTCAACTAGAGATATCTAGTTACATTCTTAAATTTCCAACATGAATAGCCAATCTAATGAAATGCTCTTAAAGCTGAGTTGTTTCTAAGTAAAAGGCAACTATCATCTGTAACGGCTGAAGCTGGTATAGTGACAATCAGTGTTGCTCAAGCCAGACAGAACCACAATATAAATATGGAGAATATTCATTTTAGTTTCAATATTGGGAAGAAAAAGTCAAAACCTTTTGTTAGAATAGGGATGGAGAAAATGTTTTAAGAATTTAAGCCTTCATCCCAATTCAAATCCTATAACAGTTGATGCTTCTAATGAACTGAGCTGAAGCTTGCAAAAAATGTGGGCCTTTTAACAAAAGTTGTTAGTTGGCAGAAGTACTGCTACGGTTGATTCTTCCTGATTGTTTGCTATAGTAATCCCACACAGTTCTCCTACAAAAGATCAGCACTCTTACATAAAGGGCTTGATTACTGTATTTTACAGTAGGCAGATTTTTGGCACATCTTTTGTCTCTTATAAAGCAAATTATCTAGATATACTGAAATTTCTCTTCTTATATGCTCTTGAACGTCAGCCTCTGTTTAACAGCTGTGCCTGGCCTGAAGTCTGACAAAATCAGTCACCCTTACACAAGTCTGCCTTGGAACATTAAGCAGATAAAATGCATACTGATAGTAAACTTCCCCTGAACTATTTCACAACAAAGTAATTCCCACACTAGAATTTCACTCCTTAACAAATGTGGACAGTGATATAAGACAAAAAACAAATGAGGCTTCACACACAATATTTTAGATTTCATTTTAAAGTATGATTCTCATTAGAGATGTGAAATGGCTAAAGATGCTTTGGGATCTTCACTGTGGGAACCAACAGTGTTAGCAGCTCCTGTAAGGAATCTTGCCCTTTCCTGGGATTGCAAAGTAGCTACATGGACTCAGGAAAAGATATGTTTGAGTTACAGAGATGTTAAGGAGGTGGCAATATTTGACTGCATCCGATCAACACATCCATAACTCCACCTGAATTCAAAATATTTTTCTAAACCCTGTCACTACCAGTGCCAACCCAGGAAAAGGTGTGGCTCCTTTAAGGAATTCTCAACAGGCTCAGTGAAGGTGCCCAGGCCAGATCTGAAACTCCTTCCCTGTTTTGGATCTGGCTACTACATAATTACTTTATCTATTATCTTAAGAGAACAAATAACACCAAATGTTTTAAGTATGCTAAATTGCAGTAGACGAATCTTTAATTTTTCATTACCAATCCTAGACTGCATTGGCAATACAAAACAAAGTATATGACATTTGCTTTCTCCAAAGAAGTGCCCCTTAGCAAACTAAGGTAGCTAAGAATACCTGAAATAAAATATAAATCTGCCAGCACCAAAGTATATTGAAAAAAAAATGTATCTAATAAGCAGGCAGAAAATGTAAAGCACCACAGTCTTGCTAAAGATGCAGTTTCTACTTCTAATAAGAAAAAATAAAAATCATCTCCTTGGTTGATTGGTTAGGTTAAGTGGTAAGTACCAATTAACATAAGATACTATCTTATCTACTTTTGTGGCTTTGAGATGAGAGCACAGGTAAGCCAGAACATTTGAAATGTTTCAGTTTGTTCTGCACAGAATAAACATATTTGTCCTGTCATTCCCAATTAAGCAGATTTGTTATGAGTTTGAAAGAAATCACATTGTTCTGGAAAAAGAAGCAATAACATGTAATAATATTTTTTTCTGAACTGCATCTTTGTATGTTTAAGGTACTGATCTAGAAAAAACTCTTTGTTTTAAATTTAAACTTGAATTGAATTGAAACTGATATTGTATATATTGTATTAAACAAATGTAAGATAATTTATAATGTAATTATCAAATTATAAAGGCTTTTGGTGGAAGAACTCTTTAAACAGACATTTATTTAAAGTATGTGATTAAGATATTGATATATTGCCAAATCCACTAGGGCTGTGGATTTACAACATCCCATATAAAACCAAATATATAAAATAAATCATTTATGAAAACATTTACCAACACTGATATCTGCAATCCAATAATCTTAGATATTAAAATGCTATGGAAAAGTTCCATCTTAAATGCCTCCCTGAGGACAGTCAGAGTTCATGCCATCTAATTTTCCAGATGGTTACTGCACCTGGATGAACCAAAGATGCCACAATACTATTTTCTAGCCATTTCCCTGCAATCCCACATACTGAGAAAACCTCAACAACCTGTTTCAAGAAGAATGAACCAGGTAAACTGGTTCTACTGGAAGAAGGTGATCCTGAAGGTACTTGGATGTCAAGCCATTAAGGGTTGTGTAGCTTAAAAGCAGCTTTTCAACTTCTGGTCAGAACCAGTACAGCACACAGAACTAATCATAATGTGAAAGCAATAGGTAGGCATTGCATTTTACATCAATGGTACCTTAAGGTAGTCTTAGCCTGCATAGACAGTCCATGGTAAGTGAATTGAAGTAGTCAATCAGTAATAAGGGTAAGAGGTACTCCCACCAGGACCTCCAGATCCAGGAAGGGCTAACGGAATCTGGGGGAAAAAAAACTGTAGCACTTCTGTTGGTACAGTATTGCATGCACTTCTCCTGGCAGTCAATGACAACTTCCCTACATCTTACTCCCAAAACTTTTCTTAAATAAGACCACTGGAAATCAATCTCCTTAGACAACAATGGATTCTAAATCCTCCATTGTCAACAGACAATGATATTCTAAAACCAACCCTGCACTGAAGTCTAAGAACTCAGACTGGAATTCTGCCATACAGCAAGATGCCACATGAGCCCAATAAAGCCCTATAACCCAATTTCATATATAGGCATTCATATCCTTAAGTATCTTTCCATCCAGAAACGACTGGGCTAGGAGTTATAGCAAAGTTGGTTTATTTCCGTTAGGAAAGGTATACAGTAAGATCTGTTGCAGATGTAAAGTCAGCGCTAGCAGCAATCGTCTGCTAGCCTCTTTTATACTGTAGCACTTCCCCACTTAACCCCACCCAGACCATTCCCCTTCGTAACCACCATCCGGCAACATCCTCTGCTCCCCACCACCATCGTCTTCCCTGTGTCTCCTCAGCATTTCACGAACCCGCCTTTCTTCCCTGGCATGCATTTGCTCACTGCTCCAGTTCCCCCCCCCATCATCCTCCCAGTCTCCCGTGCCAATGCTCTATTTGTTCTGTCACTAACAGCAATTAAATGTGGAGGCAATTAGATGTGGATCAGCTGCCTCTCACCGCCCCCACTGCTTCATTGCACTCTGGCAAGGCTCTCAGGCTGGTGAGTCAGTTCAGCGTTTGTACCGGCCACGGCATTTCCCCCTCCATAGAGAATGACAAACTCCGACTGAGTTTGACACTATCACCTCTAGAGAAGGGCCTCTGATTATAAAATAAATTGTGGTTCATTGTCGTCTCACTTTTCCTATCTTGGAACTGCTTTTTTTGCAGGACAGAAAAGCTGGAAGAGCAAATCACTGATTGGCCACATCCATTTGATTTCAGTAATACTTTCAGGTCCCATCTATGACCAAGGCATGAATGAATGAATGAATGAATGAATGAATGAATGAATGAATGAATGAATGAATGAATGAATGAATGAATGAATGAATGCAGTTTAATTATGAATATAATGATAAATTGTGTCATTTATCAGGAACAGGCCAGGATTCTCAGTTCCCAGTAACCTAGCCACTCAAACTCATTATCAACATAGTCACCCCACAAAGATTAAGGGCAATCAAAGTATACCGGAAGAGGCTACCTACCCAATATTTGTTTACAACAGAACCAATCAATAATTATATGTACTCTGCTGACACCTTTTCCACAGTTTACATGGAGAACTAGCAGAAGAGGGGTATCATGTCCTTAGATAAATATTTTAAATGCAATATAGCTGGATCTTGACCATTTTTTACAATGACTTGTGATTGCTGTGCAACATTTTTTTCCAAAAATTTTGCTTCCTGAAAAACTTTTTATGATCAAACTGAATCACTTATAGTAATATCAGAATGTTATTATTACGTAGGAATTTTGAGAAAAACGAAATTAACTTTGAATGATGTATTTAATTACATGTTTCTAACATGCAGAAGCTCAATAGCGTTAAAAGTGTGTTGCTGTTGATTTTCAATTGTACTCAGCGTCTGATGTATTTCATTGCAGGGGCCAACAAGAGCCTGTCAATAGTGATGATTTCAGTTTCCATGTCACCATTTACCACTGTGGCAATCTCCTGGTGAAAACTTTCACCATGTTCATCACTGGCTGCACCTAGATTTTTGGGAAAGGAGGGTAAGTATGAATGCAGAAAATGAATATTCAGTGATATATTGCACTTTATGGTCTTGTGTGCTGTAAGAAGTTTATCAACCAGCTGAATGTAGTTTGGTGCTCGGTAATTGCCTAGAAAATTCTTGAAGACATTCTTGAATGCTTTTCAGGCATTTTTTTTCTGGTCCCTCTAACAGATCTTCAACCCACTTGTCACTGATGATGTATGTGATCAGTGAACCAACAAAAATGCCTTCCTTAATCGTGGCATCAATTATTCTTGGAAACATCTGTCTCAAATAACAAGAACCTTCCTTGTTCATCACCTTCACAATATTTTTCATCAATCCAAGTTCTATGTGAAGTGGAAGCAAAAATAACTTTCTTGGGTCAAGAAGTGTTTCATGTGCCATGTTTTTCTGTCCTGGAACCAAATTATTTTTCAAATAATGTAACTTTCTTGCATGGCTGTCTCATTCTCATATGTAACAACAGCACTTGGTATATCTGATCGGCATTCCAAGTAGTAGAGCCACTACTTTTTCATCTCCACAGATATTGGAGATCTTGATGTACTGGATGTGCTTCAACAATAGCTCCATATTTTAATTAGTTTCTTTAAATGTGCAGCCTATTGCCAAAAGGTACTGAAAGTGTACATTGCCACTTGTAAAAACACATTTCTATAAAATGGTACATAATAGGCTACATTTGAGTTTATATTCATATTTAATAGCCCAAAATCTGTAAGATATGCCCAAAAGTGTTCAGGAAGCAAAATCTTTATTGTATATTGAAATAGCTTTGCATAAGACGCGTATTATTTTTCTTCAGCAGTCAATGAAACTTTATTAGATCAATCACACCCTTAACAGAAGCATATCAAATATTTCTGCTGTAGAAATAAACTATAGTATTTCTATAGATCTTATTTTGCTGAAATTGTTGTCATGGTTTCTTTCAAGGGTAGTCTTTTTGTAGCTGACAAACCAGGCAGTTAACTATTCAGTTTTCTAAAGTCCACAATTGAAGTTACACTTACCGGCATAATGCACTGGAATTTCTATCTTCGGCCCTATGACGTAATGGCCCTCTTCTAGGCTATGAGCTGTAATAGTTGTCCACTGTCGGCATGAATGAATCAATAGGTAATCAGTCTCTCGAAGACCTTCTACAGGTTCTCCTACAAAAAGAGATTAAAGTTTTAAGTTATATTCAATTAATGATTAAAGTAAATTAATCTTCAACTATAATCCTTTAGGTTGTACACTGTGGAAACTAAAATTTCAGCCTACATTTTAATCTAATCTAATCTAATCTAATTAACAGATTTATTACAAGGTCACTTCCTGTCAATGCTGCCCTGCAATCTACAATATTAGGCAAAGCTGAATACTCTTTGAGCTGCTATAAGGGTTATGGAATTTACAGGAAATGCTTTATACACAGATTCACTGCTATGCATTATTACAACTATGTTGCTACTTTGCAAGTCAGATATTTCTCATCACCATTTCAATTAGGAAGTGAACAGTACTTTTTCTGATTTTGAGGTCTGTTTTGAGGCCAAGGGGTTAGGGGTGACATCCAAGTAGCTTGGGCAATATTGCAGAACCGCAAATCCTTTTAGAAATTTTTT
>JANHFJ010003657.1:98262-111578 GCA_032468195.1 Cerberus rynchops
TTAATTACTAAACTATATCTCCCCTTGCCTCAGTTACAAAATTATATGTCTTAAAACAGTATAAAATGCCATCATTTTATTAACCCTTCTTAACTTCCTTCAGTATTATTGATTCATTCAGTACAGCTGTATTTTGTTCTTATATCTCCCAGTTGGTGACAATGACTGGGACTGGAATGCCATACAAGCCACAATATTGAAATAAAATACTCTGAACAATGTCCATTTGAGTTAGGATGATTATAAGCCATACAAGCCACAATATTGAAATAAAATACTCTGAACAATGTCCATTTGAGTTAGGATGATTATAATGTTGTTATTATTGTTGTTATTGCAGGCTATTACAGTGGACATCTAGGTATTGAAAATGTGGTGGAGATATTGTCCAAAAGTCATTTAGACTTTCATTTTTAAAAGTTAAAAATTATAAAAGCAATAAAAGTCAGGCTCATTTACTTATTAACTGTGAGCACTTCTTACATATTTAAATATATTAACAGCTGGTTCTGTTGAATATAAATTATGTCCAACTTCTCAAATGGCAAATATTCCTCTGGATTTCATATTGGTGCTTTATTTGGGTGGTTCCCTAGATATGTGAGCCATAATAAGCATGCCTTACATGTTGCAGCCACAATCCTGAATATGGTTGAAGACACTTGACTCTGGATGACATGATACATACTTTGCTGAGAATGTTCCCATCATTTACTGCCTGGAAAAATAGACATTATTTATAGACATAAATAATGTCACACATACCCTTTTTTTTTGCCTTGGCACTGACTTTAATGATGACATTACAAACTTGGGTAGGTGGGGGCTAAAAACTACTATTGAATGTATCTTCTAGATATATCACAGAATCTAATTTATAATGCAAATAAACAAACTAGTTGAATATATGATGTAAGTGTATGTGTGTCTAGCTGTATTAATAAGCAAATTTGATGTTAGGGATCACCCAAGGCCATTCTTCCTTTTATCCTACTAACCTGCTGGAGCTGTCATTTTATTACTAGATTTTTGTTTAGAATTATGACCCATGTCTTGTAAAGTGCCAGATGTTTTAATAGGAAGAAATAAACACATGATCTAGCAGGGATTATAAGAGCTCCAGTTTTTTCCCTCTGGAATTCGTTGGTCATGGCCTTGTGGAATGATCAAAGATGAATATGCCTGGAATAAATAAGGCAAATCAGATGTTGTTTTGGAAAGCAACAAGCACAACTATGCAAGAGAGTTCACTAGGCCCCAGTGATCAGGCTACAAAATTTGAATTAGTTTATTAGTGTAAATGATTGAAGTTTGCAAAATTAATAAGATAGAAATAAAATAGTAGGGCTGATGTATTGGTGCCATGTATTCTTTGCAATGCTTTTAGGTAAAGTGAAAAGAACATGGGGGTATTTTCTTTTGCATATAGCAGATAGTAGAAGAGATCAAGGAAGGATAAACTAGGCTTGTTCTTTTTTTTTCTTTTTTCTTTTTAAATTATTACTATTCTACCTTGTGCAGTACGGATCTATGGATTCTCCTGTCTGGGATATTTAAAGACAAATGGTCATATAGTAGTTTTCTGCAATACTAACAATCCATAGATGAGGAAATTGTTAAGCAAATAATAAAGCACCTGGAAATGGACAGGAAATGTTTACCTTAATTTAAAATGTACCACATGGCTGAGGTGATGCTATCAGTAAGATTTATAACCCAGTGATGGATTGGATTAATGACAACTAGGAAAAAAACATCCACTAACAATTTAGCTGAAAATGAATAAATGCACAAACAAACAAATAAAGTGGGCTTTAGAAATCTTCCTGTAAAACTAATAACAACCTAAATATTATTTCCCTTGGCAGGAAGATTCAGAAATAGAAGATCTCCATAAAAAAGATCTTACTTTGAATGGCTACAAATCTTGTTTATTAAAGTGTATGTACAGTATATCACTTGGCTATTATAGTTAACATTTTTTTACCATGCAGAAACTACTCAATTTTTTTCTGCTATTAATATATAACTATATATTATAAACTAGAAATAATGTTTAAATTACTTTAAGTAACTTATACCTAACTATTAATTTACTTAAAGTTGAACTAAGTCGTTCTTGTTGTACAATTAAATTCTTAATGAGAAATGCATTCATAATCTCACTGATGTTTATCTGAATGAAAAGACTGCAGTCAAATAAAAAGAGCCTCTGAGGAGATAAAGCCAAGCAAGTATACATTGCAGATTAGTTGATATTTTAGTTTTCTAAGTAACCTGATAGTCATACATTAATTCAATTAATGTAAAATTGTCAAGTTATTAAGATAAATGTCAATGAGGTGTTTGTTAAAGGACCTTATATGGTTAATACAATAGCATCAATCTAGCTCTATTTTTTTCTGATAATAGAAAACATACAGTGCATTTGAAGTAACATTTGAGACATTATAGAATAAATATTGCTTCCACATGAAAATAGACTGCTGAAGCAAGGAAACCATAATGGAGACTAATAAAGAAAAACAGAAGCATCTCTTCATCCAAAAGCATTTAAGGACCATATTAGTGATGTATATTCAATTGTGCTTTGAATTCCCATCTAGCTATTTAAAAAAAAACCCAAATCAATAAAACCACCAGCACAAAGTTACAGAATTTGACTTTTTAAAACATGTATATATTTCTGACTATATTTTTAATAATTTTACTGCACAATGTCATGTGTTTTTTTTTCCCTTCTGAAATTTGCCCAACGGTAAATGTCACTATGCAATACAAGGATAGGTTTCATACTTCTCTATAGATGTTGGATTACAATTTCCCGCTGTCCCTCATCATTCAACATGTTGGCTGGGTCTATTAGGAGTTTGAGGCCAAGAATGTCTGGCATGTACCCCTTGAGGCCTGTTTCTGATGTGACATGCCAGACAAGGAATTGGTATAAGACAATCTCAGGATTAAAATTTTATTGCCTCCACTTTCCCCACAAAAGAGAAAAGGGTTGTACGTAATCTCAAAGTCAGGCAGCTTCCACACCATTACTATGTTCACTCACCAAATCTTTAGAAACAATATTAAGGCAATCTTCAATGTGCTTGTGTTCTCTTCTGATCATTGTGAAAGGTAAAAGCAAAAAGTAAGATAATTTTCTGTCCTAAACTGCATCAGATCCTGGAATGATAAAAACAAGGAAAGGGGGAAGTCATTGCTTAATTTACTTCTGTGATTGACCCCTGAATAAGAAAATGAAAAATATGGGAACTGTGGAAACACAGTCATTGGTTTCTCCTCTGCTCACCTAACTAATCTTCTGATGGGCTGTGAAAGATTCTGCAAAGTCAGCAAATAAACATTTCTTTATAGGTCTTGAAGTTCAGGAATTAAGAGGAGCCATCCAAGAATTAAGTGCATTGGGAAAACTTCCTTATCTAAAATAAACGAACCACAGCAAACTATCTTTGGTTTAACTAACCCTCTAGTTAAGATAGAAACAGATCACTTAATTCCTCCAAAGCAAGCTGATCTAGGAATACAGAAGCTCAGAAATCCTTCTTGGTTAGAAGTCCCCTCAGAATATGCAAAAGCAAAACAGATTCATCTTCTAAATGTTGAATTTTATTTTAAATTCATGTGGACATAAGTAATAACTAGTGCTAGTGCTTCAGGAAAGGTACAAGGAACTCTCAAATCTATGTATCTCCTTCTAGACTTTCCCTAACTCCATATTAGCATATACTTTCCATAGCCCTCTGAAAGAGCTGAGAAGCAGCACAAACATTGGGCAAAAACGTAAGTAGGATTATTGCTTAATGCTGATATTATAATATTGTGCAATGCACTTGATTTTTCGAATCTCAAACACTCTTTTTGTAGCCTGGAAGGGTCTTGTTAGAAATTATATTTATATAAAGCATCACACAGAGCAAACAAAGAGTACAATCACCATGTGTTTTACTGCTCAACTGTATAACTGTAACAGGAAACAAGAACAGAAGAGCATAGAGTATATACCATAGATCCAGACTACTGTCATCTACTGGCTGAATACTAGTGTAGTTATTGCATAGAAATACATTCCAACAGGTTTCCAATATCTACAGATTCAGTTCTTCCTTCTTAGAAATATGTCATGCTAGTCCAAAAGGACTAGCTGTGCTCTGAAGTGGTTCCTCAGGGTCTGCAAGGAGCAAGGAGACAGATAGAAAAACCACATCGCCAAAGTGAATTCTACTCCTTCTCTGCATCCAAACCAATGTGATGAATATTTGCATTCTACCACCACCCAGAGGTGAAGAAATATTATCCAATTGTGACTGTATTGAAAGATTTAAGACCTGGTGTCAACTAGACTTCCTGTGTAAGTTGAAAGCAAACTTCACAAATTGTACACTGTCCGGGTCACAGATTTTCACCTACTGAATGAGTATATATTAAGATGATTCTATTTTTCCCCTGTTGTTTGATTTTGACATTTTCCAGATCTTTGGAGTGTGAGGAAGATGTTTAGTCCACTGGTAGAAAGTTCCACTGACTGGAAGTTTTCTGCTTCTAATTCACTGTACGTGCTCCTTCCCTGTCATTTCATGAAACAATGAAAAATGTTTCTCCGCCCCACCCCTTTGAAACTGGCTACTTCATTGCTGTTGTTATTCTATCAGGAGCCCTTCTGCAGCTCAGGGAGAATCTGTTTTCCATTCTGGAGCTTTCTTGATGCACCTACTCACTTCCAGCTACTATGCTCAGCTTAACCATTACATTTCTGTGAGAAACCAGATGCTTTGCAATACAGCATCTGCAATTTGTCAGTGTTTCTCCCTTCCTCTGCCTGAAGTTAAAAGTCTTGTTTATGAGGTTCAAGTTTAGGTGTTTGTGTATGCCTTGTTTACAATTTATGATCTTCCCTCCTTCCATCATTCCTCAGAACAGCTTCTGTTTGCCATCATATCAATAAGGGTGAAGCAGCTTGGAAGGACTTTCAAATGAAGGTTTGTTGCTGTACTATCTTGCCACTGCGATTATAGAAGCTCAGAAGAGTTTCTATATACACCTTAAGTGCTGCCAGCTGCTACAGCTAGGAAAATTATATACATTTATTACAATCCTTGCCTAACTGAGCATTCTCTTGGTTTCTCAAACTTTCTAACTACCTTATACATGTGTATATTTATTTATTTATTAAATTTGTTTGCTACCCATTTCACCCACTTCAAGGGAGACTGGGCAGCTTATAACATGACATATGTGTATACATATACATATAGCACATATATACTTACGGGACCGCCTGTTGCCACCCTCAGCCTCCAACTGTGTGTGCTCCCACAGGGCAGGCCTCCTTGGGGTTCCACCATCAGGTCGATGTCACCTGATGGCCCCGAGGGTTCGGGCCTTCTCTGTGGCTGCGCCCTCCTTATGGAACGAGCTTCCCCCTGAGATTCGGACCGTTACTGACCTCCGAGCTTTCCGACGTGCATTGAAAACACATCTTTTCCAGGCAGCCGGCCTGGCCTGACACCTCTGGGGTATTTTAATTTGTTTAGTTATTTTAAATTTTAGCATTTTTAAATCCTAATTGTAATTTTTAAATTTTGATCAGCTTGTTTAATTATTTTAATTGGTTTTTAAATTTTGTGTATATGTTTTTTATTTGCTGTACACTGCCCCGAGTCCCTAGGGAGAGGGGGCGGTATATAAATCTAAAGAAAGAAAGAAAGAAAGATTTATACAAAAATGCAGTGAATTATTGTGTTACAATATATGGCATTGTACTATATTTTTTTGGGAGAAGATAATAAAGGGATATATATAAATTAACAGCCAGGTGATTAGAGGCTGCAGATTGTGTAGTGATCTCAAAAGTCACACAGCTATTGGCCAACTTAGGAGCAACTAATGTGCCCACTGATTGGCTGAGGTTCTTTTCAGGCTTCAGCTATGCAACAGGATAAGCAGGTCCAAGATGATAGTGTTTTGAATATCAGCAAAGATATGAAGAAGTCACAAACTCAGAAATATGCTGAATTTATTTACACACTGGGAACCGCATGGTTCTATTATCTATCTGTAAAGCCTTGTCAAAGCTACCTTTTGTTTATAGAAACACAAATATTTGTACTGAATGCAATGGCTGTTCTCTCACCTTTCTTGAATCAATACTAGTGTCAAGTCTGCTTTAGTTCCTCTTCTGATCTATATTTAGATTTATATTATTTTTTTACCATTCTCAGAACACTATGTGTTAGCACAAACCTAACACTGAATCTAGCACATCTATGCCTTCTGTAGTTTCTACCACAATTTATATGCCTTTCTTGAAATCATCCAAATAGGAATGATAAACGTGGAACATGATAGCATTTGTATATGAAATAATGTAACATCATAAAAAGAAGACCAAGTGACATAATGTTGTATTTCTTCAACTGTTTATTGTTCTATTCCACTCTGTTTAACTTGAGACAGATGTTTGCAGTGGGAGCAAATGTTCTAGTTAGGAAAGATCAATCCATTTGTTGTGACCAACAAATCCACTGTTCCCCCAATAATCATAAAATTATTAATCATACTCATAACTTAATCATTTTACTGAATTATTAGCAACTTTTACTTGGCACGGCCGAAGTAATATTTTTTTATTCCCACCAAATCTCTTGCTACATACTGTCATATAAATTCATTTTGGTGAGGTTTTCTTTGTTGCTTGCCTTTATTGCACAATCTAATGAAACCTACTTTAGCCACATCAATAATGTGTTTTCTCCCATATGCTCTGATACATTTTCCATTTGGATTAAGGAAAATTAGCTCTGGGGAAAATCAAACAAGGCTCATTTGGATGAGATTGAAAAATAATGAATGCTGCCATTTTGCCAATTCGTGAATGTTCCAGATATTTTTCTCTTCTTTGTCTAGATAACAATTCAGTGACAAGATGGCAAAAGCCAACGCACTTTAGAGTGATTAGCAAGAACCTTTACATATGAAAAGTTAGCAGACCAGATGGTCTTCTTAATTTGGGTGAGATTTCATCATCTCCTTTTTTATGCAAACATGCTCCAGATCTGAAGTAGTTTCATCAGATTTAAAAAAAATAAGGCCCATTAAAAAAATCTGAGTTTTGACGTATTTTTTCCAAGCTACTCTCTAAAAGTCTGGATTTATTTCCTGAAATTCTAAAGAACTGTGTCTCTCCAAAAACAGATGTCCAGATCAAGATACAGGAAAGGATTGTATATAGCAGCAACAGATGAAAGGGATCCCTAGGCCACACCTCCAAACAGATGGGAAATGCATCTCCGTTTGTAGCATGCAAAGCTGATTGAGGAGATCCCACAATATTGGACATGGATGTATGTGCACATCTGAACTTGATCAATGCCAAAAATAGTTGCATGTACAGTTCTTGATCCAAAGGCCAGATTGTTTGATTTAGATGCCCAATCAAAGGATGAATGCATCAAGGAATCCATCGAACATGAAGTTTATGACATTTCCTGTGAATAATAGCAATAACATCTTGACTCAAGCAAACAATAATCATACATTGAATAGTCAAGTCTATTTATGTAATTGAAGATTAATAATGAGTGGAGATAATTATGCTAGTAAGGAAACAATCATTTTCTAGGAATGTTTTTTTGTGTGTGTGTTTTTCCTCCAATCTCTATTCCCCAATGTTACTTTTTGTAGTTTTTTGTGATATTCCTGGTGGACTTCTGCCTTGTAGACATTTTTGTGTGTGTGTTTGCATGCTATTTTTTTTTTCAATTGACTTTTCACAGCTTTTAGGTACAGATTGCACATTTTTATCCAGCATCTTAAGATCTGTGTCAGTTATCCTGGAGTTGTAGTTAATTTATTTCTCTTCAGATGTGCTTTTGTTCTTCTTTAGTTGCTCACTGAAGTGTAGTTAAGACTGGCTTTTCTGTTTTTCATATTTAATATTTACGAGAATGGATGAATATTTAAAAGCCTTTGATGCCACTGGGTCCATCACTCTCACAACTACAATGTAAAAGCCCATGTATTTTGCATTAGAAGCACTACAGACACACAGAGCTGTTTGCCAGAGATCTGAACTCTACTTGAACAAGCCTCTGGAAGGCAGGTTTGCTTGAGAAGCTTGTGAATATCCTGCTGGTGTTTTTCTAGCCAGAGATGAGATGAGATGAAAAGCAAACCTACGATGTGTCAGCCCAAACATCCCAAACCCAATTCAAAATACCAGACACCAAACTAACTCAAGGCAGCCATGCCATTTTCTACACAGTGTTGACTCTGTTGTGTCCTTTTTTAGTAAATCCATACCGAGAATAGATTTAAGAGGCTAAGATCTTTTTGCAAGGTATTGAGCCAGTGATGGGTAATTAATGTTCCCAAGAGGCCATATGAGAAACTAGAAATGAACCAATGCAACCTGATTTAATCTCCTCAAGTTCCATCACATTAACTTCTCAGGCTGCTCCAGGTACAGGTTGTGCACTGTGCAGGCAATTGAAAAGTGCTTTCTCTCTTCATCTCTAGTGGCTGTCAGCAGACTGAAAGAGCACATGGAGACTGCGCAGAGCCAGCCCAACACAGCTTCTCCTTCTGCCCCATGAGGCATGCTTATTTACATTTGATTTATAAATTCCAATTGACCTCACTTGGGACAACCAAAGAGCCAGATGTCGCCCAGGAAGTGTAAAATGCCTAGGTCTAATCTAAGGCACCTGTTCTTTCCTGTCTGGCTGATGGAGAAGTTGTTTTTAATTCAGAAGGGTTCAGCTTTGGCAACTTTAAGACTTGTGGTCTTCAACTCCCAGAATTCCCCAGCCAGCAGGTCCACAAACAAGTTAATACTTTGTTGAAAGTATTGAAATGTTTTGCCAAGTTTCTCCCTCCAAGAAAATGGTTTGTATTTTCCTACCTTGTTCTAAAGATGTAGTGTGGGAGAACAGTCAATTGTTCAATTCCCTCTGGGATGCCTTCTTCTGCTTACTTTATTGATGTAGGCGGCCAAAATGTGATTTCTATTTATGTCACATATTTTTTACTCTAAAGCCCACCTCCCTACCCATCTCTTCATAAATAAACGAACAGACAAACAAGCAAACACATGTATGATTTAGTCAGTTGGAAAGCCAGGTGACTGTACACTACAGGAAATTTCCTAGAATAGTGTGTTTCAAACTTGGCAGCTTTGAGATGTGTACACTTCAAGTCTCAGAATTCCCCAGCCATCATAAAGTTACCAGATGTGAAACACACTGTTGTAGAATGAAAGAAAGGCTGTTTACATGCACCAGTTTGGTTTCCTCTCCACTAAATAAGAGCACAAATGCCATTCCTAATTCACAAGCATTCCATCCATAAGTAGTGCTCAATTTACCAACCATTTGATTACTAAACATTCAAAATTACAATCTGGGTGCTTGACAACTGACTTATATTTATGATAGTTGAAGCATCTTGGGATCATGTGATTGCCAATTTGCTTCCCATAAGCAAAGGCAGTAGGGAAGCAAGCAGGAAAGTTGCAACTCACCATGACGTGATGACCATAGGGATTTGCATAACAATCATGGCAAAAAAGTAATAAAATAGGGTGTTTAATGACCGCACCCCTTAGTGACAAATTTCCTGGTCCTAATTTTAGTCATCAGTTGAAGATTACCTGCTTTCCAGTGCAATTTCCAAAGAAAATGCCTTACCCTCAAAATGAATGGGACCTGATAAGAAAAATGCACAGGTTTAATGCAGAGCTACAGTTTAATAATTTTAATAATTGCAGGGGATAAGAAGGGATTGAGGGTAGGATCATAATTGATATGGTTCATATGTGAGGGATGGCCTTGCCTTGGCCATTTCTAAGATGGCCAAGCTTACTAAGTTTGTCAGTAGGCTGATTCAAGGAAACTTGAATTATCCAAGGAAATATTTCTTCAGAGATAAATATCAACAGTAAACTCTTCCCACATTTGACACACATGGAAGGAAATAAAGTACAAGAAACACCACATTTTCTTTGACACCCATGTAGGTAGGTCAGCCAGTGTTTTTAGTTTGGATTGAAGAACTGGAGATTCATACTTGTGTTCCCAATTTTTCTCACCGCTAATATTCTCAATTCTGTTTGGGATCCCACAGGATTTCAGCATTTAAAAGAAAATGTGTAAAGGATACCCCTCACCCAAATGCAGTTAATTGCCACTCTTTCCCAAACCTGTGGTTTAGTTAATCTATGGTGGGATAATAAGGCGGGAATTTCCCCTATACTCTTATAGATTTAATTTACACTTGGAATGAAATATCCTCTTTTCCGACACAATCGCTATATATTTCATGTGTTGATGGACTAAATAATAAGTACAATTGCTGATAAATTTCATTGCTAGAGTCTATTTCCTTTCAGAGAGCAAGGCAGCCCACTAGAATATTTCACCCAGTGACAATTGGCTAGAATTTTAAAAGGCAGTACATTTAAAAAGTGGGAGAAGCATATTTTATTCCAAATATTTGGATGTTGGTGGGAGAGGATGTTTCAGAATGGCAATTCTAAGTTGAGGGTATGGGTCTATATGTTATTTTTTTTTGCTTCAAATATCATTTCAAAACCATTTTCTGCTTATTGCTGCTGCAGTGATTTCTGAGTAGTTATAATATTTTCCTGTAAGTTTTGCATTTTGATATTGGTTCAAAACACTTTTCAAATTTAAGCTGTTTGCATGAAGAAAGCACCCCTAATGAAACTGACCAGAGAAATCAGACAAAATATAAAATTTGCACACCAAATCTTTTATGGACCATGTGTGTCTTTCAAGGGATGGGAATAGATGTTTCTTTCGGTTTGGCTTGTTTTTAAATGCAAATTTATACAGTTTCATGCTTTCCAATCAAAACACAAGCTGTAACTCAGTACTGGTGTGAAATTCATGCTTCTCCAGATTTTGCCATGCACTTTGCCAATAAAAGTGTATTATGAAGATGAATTTCCAAAAGAGATATAATAGAAAAGAGAAATTGCATGCAAAAATAAGCACAACATTCCAAACAAATGTTTTTTTAATCAGGGGAAAAATGCACAAAAATGCATGCACATTGTAGAAACATTTTTTTTAATCAATCAATCAATCTAAATTTATGTTGAGTAAACAAATTGATAGATAGTACGTTCTGGATAATCTTGCCTATGACTTTTTTAAAATTGTGATTATTTCCAAATAAATCTTTTTTTTTTACAAGAAGTAATGCTAAATCACAAATTCCATTAATTGCTATCTAAATGGATATGTAAAGGCCCCAAGGTATGTTTTCTGGATGAAGAGAAGGTGTTACATAGATAAACACAAATGCATACTGATAGAAACATATGAATAAATGACAGCCGAGGGGTTATCTATAAGCAGGAATTTTCCTTGATATTGCAATGCTTTATTTGATTCTGGTGGTCCATGATGATTCCCTAAGTCATCCACCTAGTGTTATTTCCCTCGTCGTGTCCCATTTCTTTTGAAAAATGCTTTTATTATTAATTGTAGGGGTAGGTGATTGCAGTTTCCATGCTCTGCTGAGTTCTATGTGCTCCATCCTAATGGTATTATAACTCTTAATGGTGTAAATGTCTTCAAAGCTGCAGAACTACTTTGGCTACATTTTCTTTCTTTGACACAAGGCTAGAGAGGAATATGTGGATGCCCTCTGCTTCAGCTTACCTGATGATGTGGATAATTGGTCTGGAAGGTAGTGATAATAATTCAGTAGATGCCTCCACAACTGTAGAAGTGTGAATTCATTTTTTTCCTTGAACACAAGCATTTCTGCCCTATGTGGGTATACATTTATTTATAGCACTATTTAAAAAAAAATCTGAACAGCTTTCTTGAAATTCTTCTGTTCTTCAGCTATAAATACAAATGATGAAACTACAGCCTTTTCCCACAATGAAACACTATCCACTGATTCATGTCACTTGATTTGCGTTATATGAAACAGGTACTATGTAGTACTTATTTCTACAGCAGAAGGACTACAGATGAAAAAGGGGGAAAGCCACATAGGAGCATCTCACATATGAAACAGAATGGCTAGCATCAGCATCCATGCTTTGATCACCTTTGGCTAATATTTGAAGTGGTCGATGAAAATCCTGTTTGGAGTTGCATAGAGAGACTTTATATCTGCCTTGTGGTATTCTAAAGACAAGTTATTGCTTAATCTGATGAGATGGCTCCATTATTTGCAATCTGAAGCTCTATTTTAGCCTTTTTATATTAATGTAATAACATGGTTAATACATTTTTTGCATTTTTTGTAAATTTTTGTACTTTCTGGATAAGAACATTTAACATTTTTAATGGTTTGTTTGTATGCTACCCACATTAGTGTAAAAAGGATGGATGGATGGATGGATGGATGGATGGATGGATGGAGGAAGGAAGGAAGGAAGGAAGGAAGGAAGGAAGGAAGGAAGGAAGGAAGGAAGGACACAACTTCTAAAGCTGAGAATCAAGGCAATGTGAAATTTCATGATGATGGGATGGGACACAGAACTTCCCACTCAGAGATGATGGTTGTATTCTGGGAAATTTGTGTGGGTTGCTCTTGGGAGTTGCTGTGGAATACCTTGTTTGTGAACCACCACAGCTAGGCCAAAGAGACTGCCAGTTCCTTCGATGTGCCATGAATCACATCTCCTAGGGGTTCTCTGGGCAAGGATGAAGAGGAGTGGTTGGTGAGAAGCTGCCAAATAAATTAGAATGTAACAGTAAATGAACACTGAAGCAAAGCTGCCTCTGCACATTTTTCTCAAGCTCGGTCCACAATTTTGCAACCTCTCTGTCCGAATGGATAAAACTGCTCGGTATTTTCACGCCCATCCACCAGATTCACTTTGATCTAAACCAAGTCCCCTCATTCCATAGAAAAATACATTTCTCCTTTATTGAGGCTTTTTTTTTGTTTTTGATGCTGAACTGATACTCTGGCAAAACCCTTACAAATCTCAGTTCAATAATTTAAGGTTGGACCAACCACCATGTTTTCATTGGTGATGGACAGTGCAAAGAGGCTTCTTTTAGTACTTCGCTCAACAGTAGTAACTGTGAGAGGGATCTGGGAGTCAGAGTTAGACTATGGCGTAAATGTGAGCCAGCCGTGTGCTGCAGCTGTCAAAAAAGCCAACACAGTTCTAGGCTGCATAACTAGAGGGATAGAATCAAGATAATAGGAAGTGTTAGTACCACTTTATAATGCCTTAGTAAGGCTACACTTGGAATACTGCATCCATCCAGTTTTGTTTGCCACGATGTAAAAAAGATGTTGAGACTCTAAGA
>JANHFJ010003659.1:57011-71619 GCA_032468195.1 Cerberus rynchops
ATTATCTCTGGCTTAAAGTCAATATGCTGTTCTATCATTTTAGCCTCCTTCTATTATACACAAATCTACAAAATTCTAGTTTTTTAATCCCAGAGAAAGTATTTGCATGATAATTTTAGTTGCCTTTTTCTGCACATTTTCCAGCACTTTTTTCTATAGGGTATCTGCAGAATATTTCAGATGTGGCCACAACATTCCTTGTAATTTTTACTGTTATTAGAAACATTTATTTTTAATGGATTTATAAGCAAAGAAAGATGTGTATAAAGAGATTACAAAGTTAGGAGTTTTACTTGCAATCTCTTTCTTAATGACTCTTAGTACAGAATTTGCCTTTTTCATAGCTGTTGCCCAACATCTTTACTGAGTTGTGGCCTCAAGATACTTTTCTTAGTTATAGGCAGTTCAGACCATATCAGTGGACTGTATGTTCAAGCAAGAGTTTTGGCATTGCGCATTGCCTTATATTTACTTAAATTTATTTGTTATGTGGGTGACCATTCACCCCAGTTTAAAGAGATCCTTCAGAATCTTTTCACAATTACATTTTCAATTTGCTGCTCTGAATTGTTTGATATCATCCACAAACTTAGCCAGTTTATTATCTGGAGTCTGTGGTAAGACAAAGCTAAGCATCTTTTAGCTGGAGATGACAGATGGTGTCAAACTGTGAACAGAAATCTCTAGGGAGTCAACAGGAGCTAAGAGAAAGGACTCTAAAGCTTCAATTTAATGTTGTAATCTATGAGAATCATGTCAGGGATTAGTCAGGATATCTAGCCAGAAAAGCAAACCAGGAAAATAAAATGCATTCGTTTTACTAGTAAAATCTAATACATTTTTTTTTACAAAATCTAGCAGGATTGTTCCCAACTAGTTCCCAACTCTTTATCAAATGGCAAATAAAAAAGTATTTACACAGTATCCATCTCCTGGGTAATGAACAGTTTGAAGACTTCCTATGAAGCCAGTTTATATAAATGAGCTGGAATAATGGATTAAGAATATGATAGTTTAAAATCCCATGATTCCCACAATTTCTAAAACCAACTTCCATAATTCTGCCAATTCTCCTTACAACTTTTTGGCATAGTCCACTATGAATGCTATCAGCATGTTACTCCAGGAAAATCCCCTTCTATTGCTGGTTTACCAAGATGCAAGTGATAACCCTGTTCCTTTAGAGGCCTGGAGATCTGTGCTAAAAATTAGATTTCTTTCCCAGAATGAGACCCTCTGGCTCATTAAGAACTTTCCATTTTTCTTATATTTAACCTATATTTAGGTTCAAGGCTTAGAAGAAAGTTTAAAAGAAAAAAAAAGGAATAGACAGTTATTTTCTGAAAGGAATTAATTAGCTGCTCCATCAGATCCAGGATCTCAACAAATGAACATACTCTAAAACAGATTCATATAATCTAGATCTCAGTCCATAAAACAAAACTGTCCAGCCCCACATAGCTGTTCAGGCTAAAGGAGCAAAAACCACATGGAGTTCAGGAAGCTTAATGCCACCTAAGGTTAAAAACACCTGCCGTTTGCACATAAATTGAACTCTTCCTCACCCACCTACTTCTCACAAGAGCAGGAGCTATACTACAACTATCTTCACTAGTGTTTAGCTTGCTGTCCAATTTCACAAATTTCCAGTTTGGTAACTGCTGGCTGGAGGCTTTGCTCTGAACTTGTCTTCAGACAACCTTAATGGAAAAAAAATACTGAAGACAAAAGTGTCACATGGGTGGCCAGAGGCTGGATGCGTCACAGGCCATGCCCACTCCTGCTCTGTGATGCCATGTGTTTGACACCCATGATCTAGATGGACAGGTCTACTAACATGTCTTTTTAATCTTTCTATGTCTGGATCTCATGAAATAGAATTTCTACACATTCATTATAGCTAATACATGTGAGGTGGGGACATAGGAGAAATGAGACTGCATACCAGCTTCATTGGTGTAAAAAAATATCTAATTTTTAAAACTCTGGAAGGGCAAATTAAGTTGCTAAATTGGATACTGGAAGAGTATATTTTCTGAAACGCTACATTTTCCATGTGCTAGAATCTAGATCACCTAAGTGCAAGTTAAAGGAACTCAATGAACCAATAACTGAATGAAGGGTTTAAATCTCACCTCTCTCTAACAATTCAAGGCTGTTTATAGGAAGTTTCCTCTAATTTCACCCTCACAACAGTAACCTGATAAATAGTTTGGGCTGAGACTGACTGATCCAAAACTCACCAATGAGCTCTATGGTCAAGTGCAGATTAAATATTAATATCTGCAGAGCAAGCCAAAAAACCCATGAAGGAAACCAACTACAATGCAATATTTCTGAATTTACCAAATTGGGTAGAACTTGACAATGAAGGTATATTAAGAAGGAAACCTTCACAGGACTGCTGAAGAAATTTGATCACGAGCCTTCTGAAGGGAAATAAAGATACTATTGCTGTACAATTTGTTGCAAAGAGGAGCTTTGGGAGTATACTTTAAATTTCTTTAAACTGTTGAAGCAGTCACATCATTTATTAGATTCATGTGCCTACTTCGCAAACTTTTCAACAATAATGGCTTGAACAAATCGTGAAGTCCAGTTCATGACAATCTTATCTATATTCAACAGATAATCAAGACTTCAGCCAGGATTTTTTCCCTCTAATTAGTCTATAATAAGAATTTGAAAAATCCCTGCAGGACAAAACTGTGAAGAATTCAACATTAGTGAAAAATTATTCTGTGTTACCTTCACCATCTCAAAATAAGCTTGATAATTAGCTTTAACGTGTCTTTGTCCAATTCAGTCCAAGTCTTCTGTTTGGTTGCATTCTATACCTTTGTTTCATTCTCCTCACCAATGATTGCATTTTATATATTGAAAATATTATCTTGTTTCTGCATGTAATTTTGAAGCCTCGCCCAAAGAGTAGAGGGTGTATCTTTTAAATAAGTAAACAAAAAGAGCAGCACATGAGCCTGGGCCAAGAAAATAACTTGAGAAAATGTCTCAAGCCGCTCCCACGTTCAGACAATAAAATTAAGTGCTGGCAAAACACATTCAGACTTGCAAGATTCTGTTATTATAGTAGTCACAGTAAAAATAGTGTTGACCTATATGACATTGATTCCTAAGGCTGCTTTATATTATACGCCAATAGCAATCTTGTTATACCAATGTCAGTGTGTCTGTTCCCCCCCCCCTTTAATCTAGGGCTTGTTTGAGAAATTTTCTCAAATTATTTTCTTGGTCTGGGCTCAAGTCCACTTATATTTCCTTGGTAGCAGCTCTTCCTCCGGTCCTTCAAGTCCTCTATGTTTGATTGCCTTCTATAATATCAGAAGATATAAATTTCCTATTCCAATATGAACTGACAGAGTTGGAGAATGCTTTAATCAAGAATAGTAGTTTTACTTATTATGAAGTATTTTTCTGGGTTCAGAAGACAGGCCCAATGTTCCCATTCTATATAGGAAGGGGATTAATACAGTATATCTAAGCAACCTAAGGGATGACATATGAGTTATATTACTATATTGTTGGGAAATTCCTAGTCAGGCAGGGAGAAAGGATCAGCCCTGAGCTAGCCTTGAGTTCTTACATAGCCACAAGAGGCAAGTTCCATGGAACCTTATCTAGTTGTTCCCAAGGGAAGCCAAGCAGTCTGGGGAGATTCTTGTAATATACCGTAGATAGAATACAATAAAGTTGTTGACTTGGACTTTTCACGTGGATTTGCTTGCCTGTGCCTCACATGTGTAAGATCAAATGTTTACACCTTATTCTTCCATTCTCATAACGTTTTATCAATTGCAAGTTGGTTGTTACAGTGAAATATGCAATGCAGGAGAAACATTCAGAATTCAACATACAGCTGAATTCAAAACAGAGAAGGGAAGTAAGTTCCTCTACAGGCAAGGAAGAAAGATTAAGTCTTCTACAAAAAAACATGCTAGACTAATCTCTAATGACTGATAATGCGAAAATGAGTCCTCCGGAAGTTAAACTGTTCCCATTCATCTAACCCCTTAAAAAAAGTCCCCAAATTAGTATTTTGGACCATTTTCAGTAATGGACATGGCTCTGGAGGATTCATTTTGGTTCAGCAAGGATAATAAGAATGTTCAGAGTAGACGTATAAATGATTTTTTTCCTGATGTTGGAAGATTAGAGACATAGATCCAATAAGAAAAGAAAGGCAAGCAGAGAAACTGGAAGATAATTCTATCCCCCATCCCAAATAACAGTTAAATATTTCTTAAAGTATAAGATTAGTGAAGCAAGATTATTTTACACACAGAATATTTCTTAACCATTAGGATTCAGGAAACGAAATAGAGAAAAATTACTTTTTAAAATCCATGTCTCATATTTAAATTCAACATTCTGTACATGTACACAGAATCACATTTGTAATAGTGTTACTTTGAAAAGGCCATGGACAATGAGAAAAGAAGCATGACAGAATGGAAATGGAAATTAAAACAAAAAGTTTGGTCCTTCTTTTCCCACATAAATATTTCTGCTTTTTCAAATAAGAATTACTAATACACTAAGCAATTAGAATCCAATCTCTAAAGCATTTATAGTGACTTCATTAATATATCATAGAAGTAGAAGAACCTGAATATATTATAGAAATAGGAGTACCTGAAGGATATTCAGAATTCTATATTTTTACAGCCCAAGTAAGAGAGCCTACCTGTTCTACGGGCTTCTTCACTGTTTAGCTGTCTCTATGTCATTCCTGAACATCTTTTTTTTTTCATTATTCCCTCATAGAATCATACATATGGGCTATTCTTTCCCAGAATAAACAATGCAACATTGAGTGTGGAAAAGGAATGAGAAATAATAAGCCAAAGTAATTAAATATATGAGATAGCTAACAACAAAAGGATGGTCCCTGAAAGCAGTGATGTAATTAATGTAGATAATGGTTCTGCAGGAGTATCAGGCAGTTCAGTCAATCAAATAAAATTGATAGATAAAGCAGAAGATGGTTACTAAGTGGCCATTAGAGGAGCATGACCTTATATGGTTGCATCAGCATAGCATATTTTTCAACTCTTCAACACTAGATGATTTTAAAATTATTAAGAAAAGCAAAATCTTCTTCAACCATGCACTTTCAAAATTTGTCAGAACTGCAACCCCAGAATTCACAAGGGCTCATGTTGGCCAGAGAACCTGGAAGTTGCAGTCCATATACACTTGGACAACCCAGATTGGTGAAAAGTAGACAAAGGAAATGATTTGATAAGAACATTTTGCTCTTCTTCCTGCAGATACAGAAGGTTTTTGGGCAGAGATGACCTAAAATACAGGATCTTTCACACCAGGAGACCAGAAAAGGAAATGGTAGTTGGATATTTTTGGAATAAAAAGCTAGTAAGTCTGATAGAAGCACATTCAAAACATTTGTGAAACATCCTCCAGTAATGGTACTTGTAATATGGACATGCTTTAATTTGTATGAATTAACACAACTGTATTTTATTTCTGAAATGGAGTAGATTTTAAAATATTGAACTACTTAAGAGCTTTATAACTCTTACATTTATTCTGCACATTGATAATTCTGATAGTTATTGAGTTATATTTTTTAAATCAAAACACTTACCAATTGCCTTTGTGTAGTGCCGTGCCCCAAGTAACAATTCTGGAGCTCTATACCAAAATGTCACCACAACTGGGTCAAGGTCTGCCAGTGGCTTAAGAGGAGAATTGAATAGCCTTGCAAAACCCATATCAGCTGCAAAATAATCAGTTTTTGTATTACACCAAACAAAACTTTTCTAAAATAAATTCTTCTATACTGCTAGTCCTGATATTATCAGTGCCTCATTTATCTCAAAGCTAGGCCAAGTAGACAATCTTACATTGCTGCCCTATCTAGAACTTTCCTATAGGATCTGTTTGAATATATTATTTAGTTTACCCCCCCCCCCCACTTTAACATTGCTGACAATCCTGAACATATTACTCAAAACTTTACATTATAAATGCATTTCATCTGTATTAGAAGCTACAAATATTCCCCATTGCCACTCCCTTAACATCATAAATGGAGTATGAGTGCTTTTGAATATGTGTGTTGATTTGAATTGATCTCATCAATGAAAACACCATTATTTTCTATATTATATCAAATATGTCATAACTTAGGCCAAAAGAAATGTTTTGTGCAGCTATTACAAATATAACTGACTTATGCAAGTCCAAACACTTTGCTGTCATTAAAACAAATTTATATTCTTGTTCAGATTAATAAATTTGATATAAAATGTATACAGTCAAATATTTTAATATCTAGCATAAAGTACATATAAGGCTGATGATATTCAGGACCAAAAATATGGTTCGTGGCATGCAGAGGAGAAATGAACCACCTACAGTGCTTTCAGAAAGTATTCAGACCCCCTTCATTTTTGTCAACGTTATGTTGCAGCCTGATTCTACAGTTGTTGAAATTCGTTTCTTTCTCATTAATCTACACTCAGTACCCCATAATGACAAAATGAAAACAAAAGTGAAGGGGGTTCTGAATACTTTCTGAATGCATTGTATATTGCAGGCTAATTCTGCCAACTGCCAGGAGTTCGATTCTCACCGGCTCAATGTTCACTCAGCGTTCCATCCTTCTGAGGTTGGTAAAATGAGGACCCAAATTATTGGGAACAATATGCTGACTCTGTAAACCACTTAGAGCAGGGGTCTCCAACCAGCTGGGCCATGCAAACAAGTGAAGCCCCATCTGTGGGATGGAGGTAGCACATGAAACCACATCCCCACTGGTCCATGGAAAAACCTCTCTTCACAGAACTGGTCCCTGGTGCCCAAAAGATGGAGGTAGCTGGCTTAGAGAGTGCTGTAAGCATTGTGGAGCGGTATATAACTCTAATGTTATTTCTATTTGTATATGTGGCTCTTTAAAATAGTTGATCTTTAGCCAGGATTGTACAATTGCTTTCTGAAAATGTGCAATCTGAGAAAACACGCAGCTGCTTTAGCAGTATGCAGGAGCAGTGTGTATGTGTTCCCACAAACTTCAAACCACTTTTCTGGATTTGTATCTAAAGCACTAGAAAGCTTAACATTAAAGGCTTGGCAGTCCAAGGGTTTTTTTGGGAGGGGGCATCAGTAGTTTGACTCTATTCTTACTGGCATTGGTAAGATCTATTCTTAGATCATAATAGGCAATAACACTCAACACTATAAAGATGTTTATAGGAATCATTATAACAGACAAAAGAATGCAAAGTACTACATTTTTCCTCATTAGAGTCATTTCAAAATGAAAGGATATGTTTGGGGGGGAGGGGCACCCCTAAACAATCAACTGATTCAAAGGAAGCTGTGCCTATCTCCCACTGCCTCCATCAGACTTTTAGTTATTTTTTGAACAATTAAAATATGAAATAAATGCCTACTATAAAATGTGTGATAGAAATATGCCTTTTATTCCTTTGTACCATTTCTGATTGATAAATGACAACATTTTTCAAGAAAAATAGTAGTGTCTGTGCCACAAAACATTTTACTGGGAATTTTTGAAATAGGAAAGGTGTTTTTTTTTGCAATTGATATCAATTAAAGCATAATAAATATAAAAGTATACATTTGAGTCTCAGGTCAGAATGAACAATTTTATCATTATTGATCTCAAAAAGCATGAAGCAAATGGCCAAATTTCCATTGACTCCAAAAATATGGGGAAAGGATTTGAATTTAAATCCCAAACAAAGACACAGAAACAGATTTCAACTTCATTGTATTGCAGCAAAAATGTCTTCTGTGCAAATATGACTTCATTAAAACTAATAAAATAGCTAATGTAGTCATGTAATGTCTATGAATTTTCACAATAAGCAAGTTCATGAATATTCTATTGCGGTATCTGGAATGAAGCCTCGTGATAACTAATAATTAATCTCAAGTAAACAGCTTGTACAATTCTGCTATAAATTGCTCTGTAGAGATAGGTAAATAACAAATTTTGAGATTTGGCAGGTTTTGGTACTGATCCACAGAAAATGTAAAGTTTACCCATAGAAGTTAAGAACTTCAAGCTTTTGAACATTCAATTATAACTGAAGAAGTATACTCAGTTTTAATTGCTCCCTTTCAGTGGTTCCAAGAGCCAAGAAACTGGTAACACCAGTCTTTAACATGCATTGTTATTAGTGCTTCAGTAGAGATCTACTCCTTTTCATAGCCTTAGAACTGGTTCATACATCACATCAATCACTCTAAACAGTTTCCTGCTATTAATATACACAGAAATTTCTCATCTGCATTTCACCCATGGCAGTTTCCATTAACTATTTTGGGGAGTTTTGGAAGTAGCCTAAAAATTTTAGAGGTAATAACAACCTACCCTAGCAAATTATTATACATTTTATAATCATTGAATAATTCTAAATGTTTGTTTTTGCACTTACCTTGTATACCAGTGCAGCAAATTCTTTTTATGGTATCATCTCTAATTAAATGAAGTAGAAGTTATTACTATCTCCTGAGAACATGGGGCTTTCTCCCATATTATTTGGCACCTTACTTACCCACCTCTAATCGCATTCAACTGAATTCTGGAGGCTCCTGAATAGATACAGGAAACTCATTTTCCTTTCTCATACCCTCCTGTAAGCTTTCCTTTGGATCCAACTATCTGTATACCATCTTTAAGTCAGTGTGGTTGAGATACTTTGCTTTGGATTTCTATTAATTTCTATTGCACTTAAATTAGCAGTATAAATAAAGGTAATTATAAAACTTACCTATCTTAACTCTTCCTCTTTCAGGACCTTCTCCCATTACTAAAATATTTGCTGGTTTCTGGGAAAGTAAAGTAAAATATCCATATATCTCACATATCACACATTAATTTAATGGTACAGGTTTATATATAAAAGACTTAGAATGCACAGATCATGCACTTTTCTCCCTTGAAATATTATTTAAAATCGGATATAGTGTATATTTCTTTCAATATAGAAATAGAAGTATTCTATTTTGGGAGGGGGGCAGTAGTTTGCTCTCCAAGCTTGTTTTAATTTAATTTCTGAATGTTTTTTTATCAGATTAGGTAACATCATCAGCTGCATTTTCTTGTCTTATTCTCTTTAGTTGGTAAATGTCTTGTGTGCCAGTGTGATCAGTTGATCGTTTGATTGGTCGTTCGTTTGCAGCTATATTTAAATTCTAAGCAGCTGATTCTAAGCAGCTCTTGTTGATTGGTTGTTGGAATGGTCAGGTTTCTTTTTTTATTATTTCATGGAATTATTCTGTTTTATTTTATATGAAACCATTTGAAATAACCATATTATTAAACATTGCTTCAATATAGCATAAATGAAAATAAATGTTTTAAGAGGGAAGATACATTTTTACAAATGCTTCATGTTATCTACAGTAAATCCATGCAGCTAATAAATCTGACTCCAAAATCACCATCTATTGAAATTGTTACCTCTATTTTATCTCCTCATACCTACTCATGTTGGCCTTTCAGTTACTTGACAAAAGTTGTATTGAAATGAAAAATAGTATCCATGGAATGCTTAAACATACCTCTATATACCTGAATTCTCTTGAATTCAGGACAACCCAATGTCACTCTTCAACTGACAACTGAAATATGTGATCTATGAACATGTTTCTCTGTTGAGGAAACTACAGCCAGCCATATTTTTCCTTCAACTGGAAGAAATTAATTTATTTTTATTTTCATGGCCTTAGCTGATTTTGGAAACTAGCTTTAATTGTTTTGATTAGAATATGAACATTTTTCTTTATGTGAAAGATACCCTGTCAAATTGTCCACGACTCTCATTTTTTTCAAATACAGGTAGTCTTTGATGTACAACAGTTCGTTTACTGACTGTTCGAAGTTACAATGGCATTATTATGACCGTTTCTCACACTTATGATGGTTGCAGCATCCCCATGGTCACATGATCAAAATTCTGATACTTGGCAACTAACTCATTTATGACGGCTGCAGTGTCCTGGCATCATGGGATCCGCGTTTGCAACCTTCTGACAAGAAACGTCAATAGGGAAAGCAGACTCATTTAACAACTGTGTCACTAACTTAAAACTGTGGCAAGAAAGATCATAAAAAGGAGCAAATTCAGTTAACCAACGTCTCAGTTAGCAACAGAAATGTTAGGTTCAATTATGATCGCAAGTCGAGGACTACCTGTAAAGACACCATCCACAATTCATCTGCATCTAAATCAATATTATTCCATATTAGCAACTTTATGATATGTGGACTTCAACTCCCCAAATTCCCTACCCAGGGGAGTTTAAATCCACCCATCTTAAAGTTGCTGAGGTTGAGAAACCTTTGGATCTTACTTGGACAATGACAGGCTATTAAACTCAGTATGCCACTGAGAAATTCCTTTTCTAGGCAAGTTTTCTGGTGTATATCATATAATCTCTCCCCTTTTCATTTCCACCCTGCAAACTTTAATCTCTCAGCCTTTTCTGATTCATTTTGTCATTTGGCTTTTCTCTTACCATTTAGAAGCACCTCCCACCCTCCGCAAAGTCTCTGTTCCCGTCCTTATTTTTCCCTTTCAGATAGTTTCCAAAAGTATTCCACTAAACAAGTCAAAATTCCTAATGTTTCTCGACCTCTATTTAATATTTATGAAACACTCCAGTCCTGAAGGCATCAATACAACTTTTAGTTTGTCAGAACAGAGCAAGCGATACAAAGAGAAGGAATAGTTAGGAAGAACTGAGTTCTTCATTGTTTATTTATCTGCTACGTTTATATGCCTCTCCAATCAAAAACTGATTCTAAGAGGCTCACGTATTTCATGCAGTAACCAAATTAAAAATATCAAATGATAACAATAACAAAGCAACAATTACAATCGAAGGGATGGGGGGGACTTACAAAGCTTGCTGAAAGAGCCAAATCTTAATGGCTTTATTGGATTGCTGGGGAGCAATGACAGAGAATGCTTCCTTGTATATTCAGTCTTGCAGGGCTTATGCCCCAAACAAGGAGAATAGGCTGATCAATTGGTATGACAAAACTGTTAGAGAAAACATATTTTTTTGAGACCACACTTCTAAGATACTATCATCTACAGGTGGTTCTTGACCTACAACCACAATTGAGCCTAAATTTCCATTGCTCAGCAAGGCAGTTGTTAAGAGAGTTTTGCCCCAATTTTACAACCTTTCTTGCCGTAGTTGTTAAGTGAATCACTGCAGTTGTTAAGTGAATCATTTGGTCATTAAGAAAATATGGCTTCCCCCACTGAGTGCTTGTCAGAAGCCAGCTGGAAAGGCCACAAATGGTGATCATGTGCTCTTGGGACAGCACAAATGTCATAAGTACACCTTATGGGGCAAGCACCTGAATTTAAATCACGTGACCATGGAATGCTGCAATGGTCATAAGTGTGAGAAATTGGTCATAAGTCACTTTTTCCGGTGTTGTAACTTTGAATGATCATTAAATGACTGGTTATAAGTCAAGGATTACCTGTAGATGAATGTTATTCAAAAGATATATAGAAACATATACAAATAAATATAGATGGAAAGAAGTTCCACATACAGATGCTCAGGTGAACTAGAAGGAATCAGATCCAGTGTGACTTTTAATATTGTCTGCTCTCAGTGAAAAACTTAATTGGGAAAAAAAGAAAAAAAACATTCAAATCTGGTATATGTTTATTCGTGCAATGCATCTGATTCTGATTCTGAAGATTTAAATTCATTCAAAATAGTTATTATTTTATGAAAGTCATGACCAAAATTAGGGCATATTCATTTTTTTAGGAGAGTCTGCTATTTCTGTCCTCTAAAGGTACAGAAAGCAGATTTGCAGATGTTTGGGTATTAGAGAGAGTGGAGGAATTTATTCTGCTAGTAGTAAACGTTCTGCTTAACTGATGGCTCTAGCTCAGGGGTGGGCAATTATGGCTCCTGCTGGCTCAGGAATTCTGGGAGTTGGAAGTCCACCAGTCATGAAGGAGCCATAATTGCCCACCCCTGCTCTAGCTGGTTTTCACCCTTACTTAAAAGAAAATGCTGGCCCTGGAGTAAGCCACGTTAGTTGCTATAGAAACAAAGTTTTGGAATTCCATGTTTAAATGATCAGGAATAAAAATTGAACAAAGAGATCCCAACTGAGACTAAAACATAGGGTTTGACTATCCAGTAAAGACATAATGCAGAATGAACAAGATCAAAAAATAATATAGCATATTTGCTGTGGGGGAAAATTTTACATGCTGCAATTTAAAGCAAAAGCCTTAGAGTTGTAAATACTGAATTGATTGTGTTATCATTCCATTCAGATTAGTGGACATAATATACAATATAAACATCTCAGAGAGAAAGAAAGTGCAAAGGGAATTATGACATGCTCCTGAATAAAACTCATTTCACATAAAAAAGAAATCAATGCATATGAACATTGCTACTGCATCAACTCAGTGTGATCAATTCTTTTAGTATGAAGAAGGTCAAAAGGGAGCCAGCAAAAACAAACAGAAGTAAAACTGTCTGCAGTTTTGAATGAGAGGAACACACCCGATTAAGTGATAAGAGAAACAATGGACAACAGAATGCTAGCATTTAGTAACTCTTACTGTTCCCAGGCTTATCTACAATATAATTCTTTTGAAACTTGACATTCCCATGAGAAAAAACATTCTCTTTAGCATAGTGCTGTTGTCCATGGATGTTTTTATTTAAAAAAAATGCACTGTATGCATTTACATATTACCTTATAAAACTGTATTACAAGGATTTATTATCATACATGAAAATATTTGTATGGTGAATTAACTCTGAAAAGTATAAACATTGCAGATATTCTTGCAAAAAACAAACTGAAATTAGAAAAACACCATCTCCTAAAGAGAATATCTAATAACAACAAAGGTTTTAAACACTCAATAATTCACACCAGGGTAAGAGAGATCCCTGAAAATAGGGATCCTTGTAACATAACCTTGGCCAATGAAAATGAATGAACAATAATGGTTGTATGATTATTTAACATGGCAGAGATATTATTTGATAAATTAAGCTTCTGGCTTTAACATGGTTAATGTGTAACATGTAATGGACTGGATTTCAAGATCCCTTGTACATAAGGCCTTATGTGATCATTACTGTGCAAATGCGCTTAGAGACAGAATACACTGGGACTCTGTATTAGACATATCTCGATCCTTCAATCGTTCATTGTACATCTTGGCCTCCAGACCGCTTATCATCTTTGTTGCTCTTCCTAGAGCCTTAGTACCAGTGGTGGTATTCAGTCTGGTCGTACCGATGCTAGAGAACGGTAGTGGCGATGAGCATTTGGTCCCACCCACTGCCCCTGTCCTATCCTGTCCTATATCCCCTTCTTTTTTTTCTTTGTAGTTCAGCTGAATCACGTGACACAGCTCTTTTCCATGCCTCTGCAGCCTTTCTACTCACCTGGGCTGCCTCTGGTAAGTTCAGAAGCTGCATTTTTGAAGCCACACAGCAGCGTGGATGGTGCGTGTGCGCGCTGACACAATCAATAGTAAAACCGGTTGCATTCAACTACTGCTTATCACCTCTTTTTTGGTATCACTTTGCATCACTTTGTATTTTGTACAACAGAGAGATTTTAGTAGGACATCCATGTCTTTTCTACATTTGTATCCATTACAATTTTGATCCTGTAGTTAACTTTAATGAAAACCTTGGGACACAGTTTTAACTAACAGGTAGAAGATTAGTAAAATACTGGAAGGCTTGCCACCTGGGAATAATGTCTTCTGAACTACTTAGTTAGAATGAATCCCTGCACATACCTGAAATATAAATTTATCAGAGAGACAATATAAAAGTAAAAGAATATGGATCATAGATAGGCTGGGTACATCAAAATCTTTATTAATGGCATAAAAAGTCTCTGTAATGTCAATGTCAAAGAAAAGAAGAATACTTCCAGACTAACATCAGCAATATTCTAGGAACTGCTATAGTTCAGATCCCTTAATTTGTCTTTACATGGTTCGCTATGATAACCTGTGTGATTAATCCAGGAAGGAGTTAATCAGAAAAAAAGATCTTGTGTATTATTTTCTTTAAAGGGGTGTGGGGGGAGAGAACTTATCTGTCTTTATGGCTCTTTTTGAAAACCATTACCTCATTTATTTGAGCATGACAAATAGCAGAATGGGAAAAAATAAAAGTTAAAATCAGCCAGCAACACCTGGTCTTGGTGTAATTATTTGGGAATGATCCTTGTAAAAGAAATGTATAATAGAAGATCTAAATGTGCAATTTGAAGGTTAAGTCTGGCACTTAAGAGGTTTGAAATGTGAAAATCCAATTTTATAATGTGTGGTGACTCTGCTCATGTAGTGTTTTGTCAGGTTTATCTAAATAAGAGAAGTACTTAGAAAAAATTACCTTCTTTCAACTAGGTCCAAATTCTGAGAATGTACGAAAGTATTTTCTAACATATAATAATTAGAAATACATGTGACATATATGATTTGACCATCTGATTGAGCCTGATGGCTTTAAACCAGGGGTCTCCAATCTTGGCAACTTGAAGACTTGTGGACTTCAACTCCCAGAATTC